>JAQGAO010005256.1:0-13847 GCA_034697705.1 Ommatoiulus sabulosus
ACCAAATGTGGGTTTAATCATCTTCGGCGACGACGTGCTAATCCTCTCCTCTAACCCAATATCCACAGAGGAGGTAAATATTATTTACGGTATGCTCCTTTTACCTGGTACCGGTATTAGAATTTTAAACAAGCGCTGGACCCGTAATACCCGCCTACCTTTATTAATCACCGGGGGGGTTACCCGGAATTTGCAAATAAGCGCCCCGGCGCTTAATTCCGTATTTACGGTAATTGAAATGAAGGACTTTACTCGGATTCACAAACATTTGAAATCTCCCGACTTACCAGCATTGGCTTGGTGATGCCGTTTACGGAGATCCATCAGCTTCTTTACCACATTGGGACGGCTCTTTCCTACCCCAACTTCTTCAGTCGGCTTGTTATCTGTAGATTCCGATGAATCCTGCTCCTCCCCTTCCACCTCATCAATCTAGCAACAAAGTATCCAATTTAAGACTAAGATTGGTCTTAAAAAATTAAATTAAATGAAATGATCAGTAATATTAAAGAAACGTTAGTGTAATGGAATATTCGAAGAAGCCTATGTGATATCATTATTAATAGCAGGTAAATTCAAGATAAATACAAGGAACTTGCATCAGATTCTTCATTATCACATTTTTCGCTTTCAACAACCTGCGATTCGGCAACACTGACAGTTTCATCCTCCTCTCGAGCATCTGCAATGGGGAAGGGAAATTAAGGAGCCATAGTTTTTCAAACAATTAAGAACTCTGGAGTGCAGCTGAAGACATGTGTCCTCACCTATGGATGCTCCAGAAGGTTTCCTTCTTTTATTATGTAGATGCAAGCCACCTCCCAGGAGAATGGCATTATTCAGCAAAAAAATAAAAACCCGCAAATCCGCAAAACCGAGAATGATGAGGCTCAGTAAAGCTCCAGCAAAGCAGCTGAAAATGCAAGGAGTGTTGTTCTTCATTAAGAGACAAAAGTTCGAGGAGGTAGTGAAATTTGTTACCGACAATAATTACCATGCAGACAGCAGCACCTGCTCCCATCTTAAAATATAATAAATAAACTCCAGTGAAGAATTAAAAGATTCCAATAAATTATCGATTTGTAAAAGTCTGAAAAGAACATAAAATGCACGGAATAAATTAACTTGTATTTTTAAATAATCATTTAGTTATTAAAAAAGGTCAATTTTTAATTAATAAACTTCATTTTTCAAATCCACTAAAACAGAAAATCACTCACACTCTTCTATATTCCTCTAGAATTTTCTGCTCATCACCCCAGCTTCGCTGGAGATAAGTCTGCAAGGCACACATTTCCAATTCCCGGTCAGGGAACAGCTTGACAAAGATCTGCGTGTGATGATGGAGCAATCCTAAGGCACAGCATATAGCTAGCCCCGCTCCAAATAAAACCACACTATATTCTGAAAAAACATCAAAATGAACAATTCTGAACTGCCTATCGACAAGGAAAGCAAATTCCACACTATATGGAAATCTTTCAATAAAACTGGAATCTTCAATTTAAATAAAAATCCATTTTCAAATTTATTTCCAGGATTATTTAAAAGATCTTTAGAGTTCTAGTCTGAGCTCAAAGCAGGTAATTCATGAGTAGAGATTAAAAATAATTTTTCAAAAACTCACAAATATTCATCATTAGATCACCAAATATATCTGGTAATAAAGAGTAGTTCCACAAGAAATAAGCATTAATATCACGCTCACCAGAGGGGATGAAGGTTGTAAAAAGATTCACTAGTAGCCATATCACAAAAGTTAGTTTCGGGAATCTCCATCTGGCAATAAATATAAGCGCATCAAATCATAGCAAAATCATAAATTGTTTTAAATTTCATAATTCACCCTTACCTTACAATGGTGATAATAGCTTGCGCAAGTCCAACGAGTGGGCGTACAAGAACGGCGAAACATCTAGCATGCCACAAGAAAGTGGTGATGTCAAACACGTGGACGATACCGTTTGAGGTTTTGTGAGCCATTGCTGGGCTACTCGGCTAGAATTCCATCAGAGAATTGCAGCCAGGCTAGGCCAGCATGAATGCTCCGATCATTACCGAGCAAAGTTCTGCAAAGAAATAATACCAAAGTCGTGGTTAACCACCTTTTGTTTGTCAATTTGTTGGCGATTATTTTAAGAATCCACCCACACATTTTATAGTCTTCACAGAGGTTGAAGTATGGGAAGTGTGAAGACTGAAGAGGAAATAATGCTATATTAAGGGTATGTACGTCAAGGCTTATTATCAGAAGATCTTGTACGCATGGAATTTGTCTGGAAGCTTAGCAACTCTGAATAAAAACTGATGAAAACCAAAATTAGGTCAGCCGATTGAAAACTATGAACTATAGCCATAATGGCTGCTTCTACTTTTACCTGCTATGAAAACATTCAGATGACGAAGGAATAAACAGAAAATACGAGCAAATTAATTCTTGCACGATATGGAACTTTCCTTGAATGAACATATAAATATGTACACTGTACATGCAACTTTCCATAGATGAACTGATACATGGTCAAGCTGTCAAAATGAGTGTGAGAAGTTAGATTAATCTCCTAGATATACAGTAGGTCGTTCAAACGAAAACAATTGTAATGAACCATTTCAAAAACGTGTATATGCTACAAATATCCCAATATGGAGCACGAACAGCCTGCAAAAAAAATGTCCAGTCTACCGATCAGTTTATATACAGACATGTATTTTATTGCCAGAAATTATAATTAATGAATGAGGAAATTAAAGTATTACCTTTACTTAAACATTAATAATTTGTTTCAGCCTGTGTGCATGCACACGTGTAGT
Organism: Ommatoiulus sabulosus; assembly: GCA_034697705.1. Classification (NCBI taxonomy): domain Eukaryota; kingdom Metazoa; phylum Arthropoda; class Diplopoda; order Julida; family Julidae; genus Ommatoiulus; species Ommatoiulus sabulosus. The sequence goes on from JAQGAO010005256.1 coordinate 2,812, forward strand.
ATGCATGAACATACAGTATATGAATGGATAAGCATGCATGCATGCATGCATGCATCAGTACGTTCGGAATTTGCAACAATCTCATCATCACATGTCTGCCTGATGCACTAGCTATACTGTATAGGAATGTTAATTTCATTCAAAAGAAATTACCTGCAAGTGTAGCCTTTACCACAGTATGTCTTTACGGGTTTGTTTGATCTGGTTAAAAAAAAGCAAAGCGAAAGTATTGCTATGGTATTGCACTCACACACGTCCCATGAATGACCCCTATACTGACAGATCCAACTCATCCATTGAAGTAAATGTTGAGCCTAAAAAATGTCAGTTCAAGGTTGAGGCAAGACGCGAGATGATAAGTTATCGCATTTTATTTCAGTGTTGTGTCAATAAATACTTCTCTAAATTCATGGTCAGGGATTACATTTTAAATGACGCAAGAACAAAAAACCCACCAAACCAACCGGATTCGAAAACATAACAACTGAGAGCTGCCAGCAACATGCAGATAAATTTCATGGCGAACCACAAATTTCTGTGAATAAAATACCATAAACTTACCTTCGTGGCGTTAATCCATCGTGGAATTGGAGGTATTGAATCGAATAACGATTTGATACAGTCAAATTCGCAGCGAATCAACATCGCCTAAACACGACATCCAGCACACTGTGACATCCAGGCAGCTGGCCGCCATATTGGGACTCGAGACCAAATCTGACCAATGGCTTTCTATGCCCTCTGACGCATCTTTTGCAAAATGAAAATTCAAATATCTTACAACTCGTTATGAAAATTAGCATTGCTCTTCTTGGTATCTATGCTAGAAATGCTAAAAATTATAGGAAAAAGTAAAGCCTGGATACCGATAGTTGAAAAATTTTACATACAGTAGTGGCATTTACAGATTTTATTGGCATCTGTAAATACGAAAAGTCCAGAAGAATGGAAGAATCTTTACCATAATTCCTAAATACAAATTTTCAAATAAGAGACATGTTTTTCTCGAATGTTTCTTCATTTACAATATTATAGATAAAAACTATAATAAACCAAGGTATTACATTAGTAATGCCTTGTTTTTTTTTTCGGGTATGCCTTTTTGTACGGGACTATACTCAACGTAGTCCGTAACTACATAAAATACACGCTTCAACGTAGTCTCGTACTTTTACTTTATTCATAACATTTGTTGTTTTCTTAGCTATTATTTTGAAATGTAATGCCTTGGTTGTGAGACTTACAATATATACAGCGACCCAAGTTGCACGTTTTCCATTGCATTACATGTATTCTAGCACAATCGTTACGTATAGATGGCAGCATGAGAATGAAGAACCTTCCATGACCCAGAAAAATTATTACAGCTTACTGAAATAGCAATTAGTCCTGAAAGCACTTAAATTTCATACCTTACTTGAAGAGAAAAAAATGATTAAAAATGTATTGATACTAACAAATAATGTCAATCCACATTTTGACTACCTCATGTTCTTGCGTGAAATAATAAAATACACACCTGGAAGCTTTTAGATGTATTTATTTTACTTCTTAGAAATCTCAACAAGTTTACAAGTTATAGCAGAGTAACAACTGAAACAAACAATAGGAAACCAACTTTGGATAGAAGAAAAACACAGGAAAAGTATCGCTATTTACAGCTGTAAATCTTACAGCAGACTCAACAATAAAGAAAAAAAATCGTGTAATTAAAAGTTGTGCAAATATACATGACTGTGTGAATAATTTACAGGAAGAGATGAGCCAACTCTAGTATTTTCGCAGAATGATAAGTGGTGCACGTATCAAATATAGTGGCCTATGACTTCTTTAGTACCGGTACATGGAAGATGAAAATAATATCGAAGTGGAGGTGGTAGCGCCGCAATTCTTACCTCAAAAATGAACATCACCGAGAACCTCGTGGAAATCCAGCATTTTTCTAATATTGTGAAAGTAAAGCTGGAAAAATGCATACGAGATTACAATAAATTTACATTTGATCTAAAATACGTGTCTAGTTCATTAGGCTTCCCATCATAAACCTTATTGGTGGCATAGATATAAAATATCAAATAAAGGAAAGACAAAAAACAACTTTTGGAAAAAAATTGCAGAAATTTTAGCAGCGTCGGTAAACGGAAAACTATATATTTCTGATCCTTGCAGGAGGAAGAAGAAAAAAAACATCAGCAAACTTCTTGCAAATTCTTTGAAATTTAAACAAAATAAGTTAAAAATACAGAACACAATTTTGGATATTTTATAGCCTACTATTTGGAAAAGAATGCCACAAAAATGGACGATTTTAAAGTGATAATTAAAAATGCCTGGGGTATTGAAAAACGTGCACATTATTTGGGGAATTTAAAGCAAAAATTTGGAAAGATAAGGGTAAATAATTTTCCAGTTTAGGCATTTGAAATGGCAACAATTTGTGTTTTAAACAAAAAGAAGTTGGAACCTTGGGTACAATCAGCTCCACCTGTTTTATCGGAACATGTACAGATGGGAAACCAATGTTAGCCAATGATAAAGAGGTAAAAATCATGTTTAGGCCCTAGTTCAATTCAAGCAATCGCATGATAATTGTTACGAATATTCTTGAAAAACTGATATCCCAAGCTAAAAAATCATAAGGAGTAACAGAAAATAAACATGGTAAGCAATCTTGTCAATACCAAAATGGCGGAAAAATCGAGCTTAAATGCCATAGATATGCATATGTAGATTTCCAGTGAGAACAATTTCCACAATTTCCTCCTTCGTCTTGCGCTCTACCAATGGTATAAAAATAGATTACCCTTCGCACAAACTAGGTACTAAATCCAGGACAGCACTGTCCAGTTAGGGAGAGTAGGGTGGAGGCGGTGCCACAAACTGCATGTGTGAGAAGTCAGATCCATTGCTGGGATAGTTTACCGAAAATGTCTCCATGCCATCAAACTCATCCAGCAGCGCATCATCCTGGTTATCGTCCGCTGGGTAACGCTTCAGCAGATTGGCGGCAGCCGCCAGCACGGCCACTGAGCCGGCCGCTGTGATCAGATAGAAACTGACGTCAAACTTGACCTCGATGCGAGTCCCGCGATTCACTTTGGTCGATTCCTGTTGATGAGCTATCAACGTTGATATATAGTAGCACAAGCCAATTGTGGTCACACAGAAGACAACTGAAAATATCATGAAATCATGAAGCCATGATTTTTGCACAAAGACGGTGAAACTAAATTTTGAACACATTTGGCTGCGGAAGAATGACTCGGGACAACAGGTAAAATATGTATCTGAATATTTGCAGCTCAATTTAATTTGTAAAATCAAAGATGATCGCAAAGGATGACCTTAGCCTATTTTCCTGGTTTCAAAAGTTGTAGCCTATGTCAATAAAGGCTCCACGCTCCTTTCCATCATCTGTTACCTCTCACACAATGCTTTTTTGAGCAAAATAAGCCCTGCACAGATTGGTAAAGTAGTTTTCTTGACTTAAATCAACCATACATTTCTTAGTTATCTGGGTCTTCTTATAACTGCACGTGTAAAAGCGATTATGGGCCTAGTATCCCAGGCCATATAGGATAAACCTGAACCTATTGTGAATTGTGATACATTTACAAGTATAAATAGATTACAAAACCATATTAACAGAGGGGATTGATGTAGAAAGAAAACTCAGCTTTTGCCATCAGCTCTCCAGTTTTACATAGTATCGAATGAACCAATTTTCCTGTTTGTTTCTTTTGCAAAATTGCACAATACATAAAAAAGGACCTTGAATGCACGTTTGTGTACAATGTAATCACTGACCTCAAGGCCAGCTATGCTAATAAGAGAACAAAATTACAGGATACACAGACATTGTTAAAAATGTGTGGGTAGGAGGATTGGAAAAGGGCAAGGTTGAGGTCCATTTTGAGAGTATGGGAACTACATCTGCCTGACAAACAACTGAAAACGGCTGTTAAAATTAGCCTCAAAGGTAAAATGCCACAGGTTGCCATATGTTAATTTTTCTCAGCAAATGTGAGCAAGATCGAACAACAAAAGCATGTGGTGTACGAGATTTTACTTCTGGGTTTCAATATGAATCCGCCAGAAGGATCTTTCCTGGTCAGGCAAATGGTTAATTTAAACTGCAAGCATATACAACATTATTGTGCAATTAATTATGTACTGTATTCCAAGCGCTAGGGTATCTTAAGTTGACCTTCATATGGTTAAGTGATGGAACCCTAAATACTTTGCTATTACTTAACGTTTTCTAGGAAAATATGGATTTTACCTGTTAGTATACTTCCTATTGCATTGCGCTTGACAACCTTAAAGGCCCGCCTGATCACACCTAGAGTGTCGATGAAAAAGGCAAACAAGCTGGTGGTAATTGCGAGAAATACGAAGGCAATGGTGACTCGCATTAGGGTCACGATTTGTGGGGTGACGCAGTTAACCAGAGCTAGAAAACAAATCATGTGTCAAACAAATGCGGGCGGTGGCGAATCTGGGATATCTGTTCGAACATGTTCGCAACTTACTTTCGCTGAATGCATGATACACGAACTCTTCCCCCCCGTCGTTCTGATAAGGCACTTGGTCGTTATAGCGTACACCGAAATATCCGACGTAAAAAAATTCATAAGCTCCTAGATATTTTCTTGTGCAAGCTCCACCTTTGAAGTAGAACCATCTAGGCTGGGCCAAGGAAGTGGAGAGCAGGGCAATGACGATGATGCTGAGGACCGCTGCGAGAATGTTCCTCTCTCTGGTTTTGGCCCTCCATCGACGACGGTGGAAACTGGCCGGCGAATACATGATATCAACCAATGATTCACGATTGTCTGCCACTTCGAAAATTGGTCAAACACAGACTAGATTTTGACACAGTAGCTAGGCCTAAGTTCACAGTGTGGACGCGGCCGCAAATCACCTTCGAAACTAGCTGATCATCTTATGGCGCGTATAGGGTAGAGTCCGAGGTGTACTCCAACGCTAAAGTCGATGTCACGGCGAGATTTTGATAAAAAACACGGTAAATTTCTTACTTTAACATCGCCCAAAAACGAAACCCAAAAGTCGGTCCCGCCATCTTGAAATCGAACACCGGAAATTGGGAAACAAAGCGCGCATGCGCGCCGTAGATCTGGGTGCACGCGGATGTTTGACCTTGTAATGCTAATTTTTATTATTAAACTTTGCAGAACAAAATTTTATCAATCATTTAAGGGTGCATTTCTGCAGTATATTTATTTGTAAATTTTATCTATTGTATATTAACACTGATGTCTTATTCATAAATTAAAATATCAGCTGTTATAATTGATGCAAGTTTTGATGTAGGGTGTAACAAAAGTACAAAGACATCAACGATGGATGTGGGTTATTAAATATACATACTTGCTCCCGACTATCATTTGAGTAGAAATTGGAAACGATAATAAAATCACTTTTAAAAGTTAATAAAACGAACTAAACTTATTTTCAATTCATTCATGTCTACATGACAAAATTAAGGAAGAAGGCAAGTTTTGAGTCCCAAGATGGCGGCATCATGATCGTATGCACATGACGCATTTTACGTAATAGATAGACAAAATGTCGGGCAATCATTCAGGGCATATGGTTTCGGAGTTTGAAAATTCTTTTCAGGTTGGTTTCTTGGATCGTCTTTCTTTAAGAAGGACGTTATCGATAATCCTTAATTGTATATTGACGTTTTTGTTGCAGGCTTGTCTTGCAGCTTTGACAAATGAAGACCACTTCAACGTGCACGACCTGGAGGAAATCAAAGCCGGTTGGAACTTTATAATCAAACAAAACTTTCCGGCCAGCCAGCCGATTTCTTCAAATACAAATCTTTTATAATTTCTAGGTGTTGAGCAAACAGTGGCTAAATTCCTCGAGATGGCGAAGCAGATGGAATGCTTCTTTCTACAGAAACGACTTCTGTTATCAGCCCAGAAACCCGAACAGATTGTCAAAGAAGTAAGATATCGATCTTGACATTTAGCTAAGAAACTGTGCCTGTTTTCTATCACGTATAATCATGGTTCGAAAGATTCATATCATTTTCCCATTCTTTGTATTCTTTTGACAAATTTTATCTTTGCAAGTATTGATCATGGTGGCCACAGGTCATGGAAATTTGCGAGTGCATGGTCAGGGAAATTTTCCCAAATAAAAGCAAAATTCTATCCCTGCACTCAGTCTGCTAGCAGCTCCATCCACAATCCTCTTCAATCCACCCTCATCCTAGCTTGGGAATATTCCAAGCTTCTCATTGCAATTGTTATTTTTCATTATGACAAAAAAATTGATATGCATTAACGAGTAAGTTTTCGTCAGGGAAATTGAAAATTTTGTGGCCACCCCGATTGATATTAGGGTTCCCTTTAAAGGAAACTTTAAAAAAACAACTAGAATTGATGCAACTCACTTGTCGTTAATACATTTTTATACATTCATCTTTTGCAGGACATTGCTGACTTGAGGTCGGAATTAAATCGCAAAGAACAGTTGATTCAAAAGCACTACGATAAAATTCAGTACTGGCAGTCGTTGCTTGCCGGCCTGCAAGGTCCAGGCCCTCGCCCACCTCACCTTTCAACACACGAAACACCCCTTCCACCACCACCACCTCATTTGCAGCAGCCACCACCGCCACCTCAGCAGCAACCACATCAGATCAGCAACATGCCCCATGTCAACCCAGCAATGATTCCGAACACCAGCATGCCAGGGCCAGGTCCCATGCCAATGATGCAGCAAGTGAGCCAGCCCATGCAGCAGGTTGTGCAACAAGGGCCGCAGGTGGCTTCATCTCCCATGCAAGCCATGCCACAGGGGCAAATGTACGGTCCTCCACCCCCTCAGATGAGCGGAATGGTGCAACCTGTACAGCATCCAGGAATGCACACCAGCGGGCTGCAAGGGCCACTGGCATACCTAGAAAAGACAACGTCCAACATCGGAATGCCAGAACCGAGGCAGTGAAGGCTTGCTTAGTATTACATGAGACAGTCAGTAAATCTTCCTAACTTTTGTACCAAGTGAAAACAGTAAAAACTGGTTTGTGGAAACCAGACGTGATTTTCGGTTTTTCTTTGGTGTGTACCGGGCTAATGTCTACTGTGAGTTTAATGTTTTTCTTAAAATTCATTCATTAGTTGTATTGAAGTTATAATAAAATACAATGACAGTGATAATAGGTCGTGTTTTATTGAATCCGTCCATAAAAAAACCGATAAAATAGTTCTATAGCATAATTATAGATAAAAATAGGAGTACCTCATGGTCAGTCCCCGCTCATCAGACGCACCTCAGGAGCGAAGGACGGAAGTGCAGAATACACTGACCTATATTTTTGGCACAATTCCTTGCTGAGGTGCCAAGCAAGACGAAAACCACTTAAATAGGTTTCTGAGAGGCAAATCTGTCGAGGAATTCGACCAATGTTCTGGTGGGTCGACCTGCAAGAAAATGATAAGCTTACGGATCAGTTTGAAGTACAAAAAATAAACATTAAGCATCCTAAGCCAAGAAAACGATTTGCTCATGCACCACTTCATAAAAACATCCAGTGGCAAAACAAAATTCTACATGTAAAAAATGTTTTCTTCAGTTAATGTTTCTAATCTGCTATAATTCCTAACCTGCCATGCCCTTGCATAGATAAGGTACTTCATCCTTATTTTCCATCACACCAGCAATATCCATGTGTGCCCAATGCGGAGAGGTGACAAATTCCTACAGACGATAAAGAAAAATTATAAACCAATAGTAGTATTTGGCTGACTTCAGTGAATGAAATTGCAAAAGTCAAACTAGAAAACTTAATAACCAATTGACACATTAATCATTTAGCAAATGCAGACACAAAATTCTAATTTTAGGACTTCATGCATAGTTTCTACAATAGAAGTGATTACTCGTATTCTTAGGATTGCAACTACAGAGTTCCCAAGATTTCTTACCCTAAGGAAGGCTGCAGCAGTGCAAGCTCCTCCTGCCCTATCTGCCGATCCAATATTGTTCACATCTGCCAGCTGGCACTCTGTGACCTGACGAGAGTAATGTTCAAATAGTGGCATCCGCCAGACTCTGTCTCCAGTCACAGAACCAGAGGCATGCAGCAAGTTCCACAGTACCGAGGAATTGGTAAACACCCCAGTGGCTGCGGATCCCAAAGCCACCATCATGGCACCTAATGAACAAATGCAGATTAGTTAATAGTAGCTAAAGATTTTGCCGTAAAATTGGTTAGCTTTTTAAGGACTCAACCAGTCAGTGTTGCCAAGTCTATGATCGCCTTTGGTTGGAATGTTTGAGCATAGCAAAGTGCGTCCGCCAGCACCAAACGACCCTCCGCATCAGTATTATCAACCTAAAAACAAAAATGGTCAAATAACAAATTTTTCTCAGTTTTTGTTGTAGTAAGAAATCGTCGAATTTTTCACCTGGATGGATTTCCCATTCATAGCTTTGACAACGTCCCCTGGTTTAGTCGCCCGGCCACCTGGCATGTTTTCGCATAAAGGGGTTAGGCCTGCAACGAATTAGCATAATTCCAATTTGTTAAACAGTTATTATTAGAACATTATTTTACAGTAAGAAATGGACGATTTGTATTTTTAAAAAGAAATTTCCATTAAGATTACTTTGCTTTTACAAAGGATAAAATTTCATAATTAAAATATTAAAAATAAAAGCAAAAAAAATATTAAGTTCACATTTGTTAGCTAAATTTAATTTAAAAGATGAGCTCCTGTGGATTTCAGGAAAAGATTAGTTAAACAATCGTAAACTTATGGCACTGACCAACTACGTTAACCGGAATCTTGAGCGAAGCTGCCGTGTAGATAGATGCAACAACACAAGCAGCACCACCCATGTCAGCACGCATTTTGTCCATGCTTGCCGAAGGCTTGATGGAAATTCCACCACTATGTTAAATGACCAGAATAAAAACATTTAATTTTATTATTGTCCTCGCTCCAATGTGTTAAAATATTTCAATGACCAGGTAAACTAACCTGTCGAAGGTGATTCCCTTGCCAACGAATAACAGTGGTGCATCAGCAGCAGCGCCACCCTTGTAAGAGATTTCTAAAAACACTGGTGGCTCATCAGAGCCTCTGGTAACGCTCAGAAAAGAACCCATCTTCTTCTCTGTAGCCCATTCCTTGTTTCTGCAGGACGTGGAAAAGAAGTAGACTGACATGTAACAGGAAATTATGAAATACATGTAATGAAATTCTAGGTTATGGATGAGCATACTGTACCTGGCTGTGACAGTGACGCCTTTCGGGGTAAGCAATTCACTTGCAATCTGAGCAAATCGTGTTGGCGTCATCACATTAGCTGGAGTTTCCATCAAGCGTCGGGCTAAATTTTGGCCTTCACCCTTGACCACACCTCGCTGCCATTCTTGAATTCTATTAGACAGAAAGCAGCTTGAAAAAAATGTCTAACTTTGTTTTATCAGGTACATGGCATTCGGACCAATTGGGAATACGTTTTTAATTAACATTTAACTTTGTATTTATAGCTTTAAAGTGCAATGCAAAAGTTATTACTTTCAGTGAAAACAATTAAAATAAATTTAGACTGTCAACCAAAAATGAATTTAAAAACGACGGACAAAGGATAACAGTGAGACAGTGAAAATGGCCTTGAAAAACTTTCATTAGAATGTAAAGTATGTTACTAACACATTCGGTGGCTGTCCGGCGATCAAGCTCACTGCACAGGTTGCTTTTTTACTGCAATCTTGCTTCAATTCATCGTAGCAATGCAGTGACAAGGATGCTCCTTCCCCAGCCGCTATAATGACAAAGTTAGGAAAGATAGGAATGTTTAGCAAAAGTTCTATTGTTGGGACGCAGCTTTACACTGCATTAACAATGAACGCTACCAACCTTCAGCATCACCGCATGGATCGACATCAATAGCACTCGCACCGACCTCCCTTAATTCACGAACGCCATCTATATTGATATCAGTATTAGAGTGTGAAATTCTTAGTCTATTTGCATTGAGCAGAAGATGGCACTCACGTGAAACAGCAGTGCGCACATTCTCCTTTCTTTCGTCGACTTCTTCTAACTCATTGAAACCAGCTGTTGATGGGCCGAGACTAACAACTGCCACAGATGTGTAAGTCTAAACAAGAAGCAATACGTGGATTAGGACCAAAGAGATAATAAACTTCTTTATGAAATATGAAAATACTCGAAAAAAATAATGCACATACTGGATCCAGGCCATAGAAAACTCGTCGCTTTCCTTTCTTAAAGGAATTGCATGCTCTGAAAAACAAAAAACAAAATAAGATGAAACCATTAATTCTGTGACTTCTTCTAGTCATCGAGCAATTAATGTTGATATGATATACTAGTTTACAAAGAGTTTTGATGCATAATTTTATAACAGCCAAACCTCATGCATTTGTATCAAATGATTTTGACCAGAGGTAGAAGATACTATGCTTAATGTTGATGCTATCTAATGTTTATAAAATATGCTAAGCAAGTGTTCTTTTTAAAGAGCAGCATTTTAAAAAGCACAAAACGCTGACAAAATCTCCAAAAAACCAGACTTCTGATTTCCAGACAGTGGATAAATTTAAAGTAATGATCACGACTTCACAAACTTCACATGAAATTAGAGTATATTTGGGAACAACTCATTTCCAATAGTAGCAGTACCGATTCACTTTCAAATTTATGAACAAAATACGTGTTGTAAAAATGTTTATTCACATGTCTCTGCATTTTCTGCTTTAGAGAAAAAAATAATAATTTCAACAGACGACTGTTTTTTAAAGCTGGTGTGATTTTTGTGATTGCACATATCACAGTATTTGTTTTACTAAAGCAACGTAACGCGGCGCTGCTAGAAAAAAAACGAAAAAAATACCGAAACGGTATGGGAAGCATGCTAGCAAGCGCCGCGTTGCGTTGCTTTAGTAAAACAAAAAAAACTCCGGGAGTCGGTCTACTGTATTATACTGTGGCACATATGTATATATCTATATATATAAA
>JAQGAO010005257.1:0-13846 GCA_034697705.1 Ommatoiulus sabulosus
ACTCGAGTTTTTTATGCTATAAATTCATTTTGTATTACCATAGTAACAGGTTCGTCTCTCAGATTTGCCTGGTAGGCTTAGCATAGAAACTATGAACAGCCTGGGCAAAGCCGGGCCTTCCAGCTAGTTCTATATAAAATTTAACGATGTTGGCAATTACATGTTCTGACGAAATCAGAAGTGCAAATTCATACAAGTAATATTATTACAGTAGAGTAGCATAATATTAAAATTATTCTACTGTATGATCGTTAATTATTTCTATTGTTCTCTTACTTAAAGTATATATATATATTTTAAAATAAACTTCTTGGAAATATGCGGATTGTCTTTTTAGAAAAAGCTTCCTTCCCAATGTTGGTTTCCCAAATTGGAAAACACTGTAAACAATAAGCAAACTTCCCGTTTATCCAGGAGAATGCTAGGACAGTTCCTCCATAAATCAGCTAGATCAAAAATATGTTTCTCGTGCATATCTTATTCCGGGTCGATGCTAAGTAGCTGTTTCAATAGCAGTACCCTGAAACTCTCATTCAAGCATGTAAAGTTCGAAAAAGCGTATCACGTGTTGCAAACTGATAATTTTTACATATGTATTATCAGTCTTGTGAAATTCAGGCAAGAAAACTCTGGCTTTGGTGAAAATTGATCAGAAAAGCCAACCAACTTTTTCGTATAGCTTCCTTTTTGATTTAGAACACAAATTGTCTAACCATGAAGAATTTAGAAAAATGTGGAGGGTTTTGTAACTGATTCAGAACACCTTCTCAGCTGATTTTTCGTTTTGTGCAGTTTTACAAATGCATTGGAATTATGGAAATGTGAAACGTCTCCGAGTAGTTTTTTAGTGACTATAATAGTCTTTCAAATGGAATTAACAAGAGCACTCTTATCTGGTTTTATGATATGGCTGCTATTGCAATAGGCCACATTTACCATACCAAATGCATTTTTAAATTTCATACAATGGTAAATCGTGAAATAATTATAAAGATATCACCCTGTGACCACCAAGTCACCAATGGTTACTAAGTCATATTCAACACAACAGATTTATTTGAAATTTGATTTGATCTCAATTTTGGTCAAGTTCCTAACCTTCCACAGTGGCGACTGTCACCCTATATCACCCGATGGCTAAAAGGGTTGGCCCATTTTTTGGATAAGTTTCAAACATCCAAAACAAATTTTAGGAAATTATAGACGCGTTTTATCAAATTCTATGAAAAACGCAACTTTTGACGATTATGCTCAATATATTCAGAGGAAAAGAAGTCATGTAACAGTGTTTACATGTAATGTAGGTAGATGACTTCCACGCTGTATGCATTATAAAAGGCAGCGTGAATGTCCCCCTGTTCACTGGCAAATAATTGCTACAGTCCATCCCATGATCCACCAGAAGTTTGCACAAGCAGTAAGTAACTTATTTTCATAAATTCGTTTTTGAACAATGCTGTAAAACAGGCATTATTTCTAGAAAATATAAAAATAAACCAAAACAAAACTTATTCTAAATTAAATTTCATATTTTTCTAGTTTGCAAGGTCCAGTTTCTTAATTTTGAATTGACTTTGCTGGTAAAATATGTGATTTCAGAACATATTTTAACTATCCCACTTTTTTATCTTTCAAAATTGGTGCAACTGTAAATTATTATACATTTCATGGTTTTTAGCTGTTTTAGACGAAACTTCCTAGTGAATATGTTTTAAAATGTATGATCATGACCACTTATTTTCTTAGGTTAATAACAATCCCAATTTATAAAAATAAGAATAAAAAACAATATTCATCTTACCTTATCATCGAAAAAACTATTCTCTTCAGTTCTTTGTTTTCCAAGTAATCGATCTGTTTCTTGATCTGTGTCACATTCATCTAAAAATTTAACCAAATATAAAATTGTTACAAAATATATGCAGAAGTGATAAAATCGAGAATATTTGGTTTAAAGCTAAGATCGTGAATCAAGGGTCAAATTTTGCCTAAAATATATCAATTGCATCACAAAATACGTTTCTTATAAAGTAACATTTTATAATTAGTCAGATCGATTATACATGTATGGATATATTCATTATAATATTTAATATAAAGAAATCAAAACTATGAAGAAAATTCATACTGAATTAGGAAACTTTTTATGAATACTCGAAATCAAAGAAAACTTTATAGAATAGTTTAGTTTAGTTTTAGAATGTTTTAGTTTTAGAATTTTAGAATGTCTGATTAGATAACTTTTAAAAATAGTTTGGTTTGTATGTTTTTCAATAAATTCTTTATCTTCTTAGCAAAATAATAGCTAGTAGTTTGTGTTTTGTAAACAAACTTTAATTCTGTCTAGTAAAAAAACTAGATTAATGAGATTCATTTGAAAATTATTGAAATCAGAAGTGATCATACCTTCTTCATGTCCATCTTCATGTTTATCTTTTTTAACTTCTCTGTCAGATTGGTCACAACCATCTGCAATAGGCATCGATTTGTATGAAGGCCTAAAAACACGAATAAAAATCATTTTGTAATTTTCAATGAATATTTTGAGTTCCTCTATAGTCTATACGTTCAGTATGATAGCAAACATTCATTATAATCTACTACTTTTTTCAACAAAACATTGTTTGAACATTTCCAAAGGTAACCTGACATTTGTGCTATGAGTTTTACACTTTCACTTTAAATTGACAGTACGAATTCATTTGACCTATTATTTAATATATATATATGCAATGTTAACATTGCTGATAATTGAGCGAAAGTTTATAATTGCCCAAGCTAAAAGTCAGTCAGCATCCCTTTTACAAATAATATTAGTCGTAATCATCTATAGTAAAAAGTTACCTTAAAACCCAAATTGGTTTATCTTCTCCTTCGGGCTTTTCCATAGGAGGGGATTTCAAAGTAATCGTCTTTGTCTTCCTAATGGCTTGCTTTATTTCATTAATAGCCTTTGTAACGGTTTCACTTTGTTCGGCAGACTCCGAGAATGATGATCTGTGAGGCAGGGGTGCAGGTGGTGGTGGCGTACCATGCAAAATTTGACCTGAAAACAACAGCAAAGGAGTTGTATAGCTAAATCAAATCCATACAATCAAACTGCTTGCATCATCATCAGAAATGAATACAAAAATACTTGCCAAGAGGGTCAAGCTGTACTAATTCTGAGACCACATCTTGAGGTGGGGAATTTGCTCCATCGTAGCGTCTGAGGTACTCCTCCACTTCCCTATAGTCCACTGGGCTGGGCTGCACATGAGGTTGTTGAAAATGTTGATGGTTGCGGTGATGATCGTGCTTTTGCTGCTTGTGCGTTCTCCTTGCTATTTCTTTTTCGATTTCTGATATTTGTTTCCTCATCATACGGGTGGCTAAATTCCCCTCGTAAGCTTCTCCATCACTGTCACACTCGTCACCATCAACTCCAACGGTCTTTTCACCTTCACTAGTATGTCCACTAGAAAGACCATCTTCTAAAACTGGCATGCTGCTGTACTGCCTGTTGCTGGAATGTAAACTTCCCTCGTTTTCCATTGAAACTTCACTTTCCACATCATTGCTGTCGCATTCTGTCGTCTCCGGCGACAAAGTAAAATTACGACTCTGCCCAACCTGTTCTCCAATTTCGGTTTCTCCGAGGTCCTCTGTATCTGGATTGGTGCTTACAGTTTCCCCATCGTGGTCCACTAGTTCCAAATGAGAACGCGGACAATCCAAATTGAAGCTAAATACGTTTTCCTGACTTAGAGTAGACCCCCGTTTCCCCGCAGCCAAATTATCCAGCAAAGAGTCCATAACGGTAATATGGGAATTAGCCAAAAAATGTTCCCGCAAATGCTGCATTCTGTCAAATGGCCTTCTTTTAGGGCTATCTTCAGCCTCTGGAATGTATGACTGAGCCAAACGACGGCCAACATACGAATTTCCTGTATTTACGCGGTATAATCGATATTCTAGCTCACTAAACTCTTCGGCAGTCAACGTGCCACCTTCCTTCAATCTTGCACAAAGGCCATCTTGCAGGTAAAATTCTTCTAAAACTTTGCGTGTTTCAGACTCTTCATACTGATAATTGTAATCTGATAAGGAAAATGGCAGGTTAGCGCAATCTGAAACAGCGTGCACGTCTTCTTTATCGTCAAAGTTTGAATTTCTGGAAATTGCTTTAGATTCTTCGACTGTTGTAGCTTCCGAATGGAATCCACCATTAGTATCCCCTTCATTTCGTGTTTCAACATCATTAACCTGAGAGCTAAAATTGGTAACGATTAAGCTATTGGTAGCTTCAGCCTCCAGAACTACAGTTTCATTACTTGTAGCTATCCTTTGAGGATGACCTGGACGTGGGCCATATCTACGAGGCGAGCCTTCGTACTGGGCAATGGGTAAGCTGCCGATCAAACGTGCAACTGATTTTCTATCTGGAGACGACTGCGCAGATTCTGTGTCCATGTCTTCAGAGCTAGATGGACATAAATCGCGATCAGGTGTGTTCATGCAAATGTCACCACTGCTATCAACATCTCGTTTCGTCTTTAGGTTGTTAACAGCAAGTCCTTTGCCACCAATGGAACTGGGACTAGATGCATCCTCCTGAGAAGAGCCTCCATCTTCTCTTTCTGACATAAAGTCCTCTGAATTAACAGCTTCTGTGCTGATATTTAACCGCTTAATATCACGATAGCTATTACCTTGGTTTTCCAGAAAAGATGAAATACCGTCTGATCCATCCTTCATGGATGTGTTTTGAACATGCAAGACTGTGTCTTGCCTGCTGCCATCTTCGCCATCTGTTTGGTCCACCCAATCACCAATGTCATCATATACCACTTCAGCAGTGCCACACATCACTGTTTCATAAATAAACATTCCACTGCGCTGCCCCTTCAACACAAATGTTTCCTTTTGAGACTGTCTGCTATGCTCACTGGCTAAGTGCATGAAATCCCGGTCTCCCGAAGGCAATCGCACACTCTCAACTCCTGTTGGTCCACATAGGCTGGTTTCTTTTTTCATTTCATCGACATCGCAAACAACTTTATTTGGGTGGTTCCAATGATGTGGACGGTCATACTCCGACCAACCACTGACTCCCACATTCGGCTGACATTGTGACTCGCCACTTGACCTTCTCGTCACTGATTTGATATGATACCTGCTTAGTTGTTCATCGTAAAGAACTTCTCCACTGTGCCGTTTTATTTCCCTGTCAGACGGCCGGTGATAAAGCATCTCATCACTGAAACGTTTCTTAGATGGTCTACTCCGACTTGTCGAAAAGACCTCCCGTCCTCCAGCTATTTCTATGCGGCTTTCTCTGAGCTTAAATTCTTCTCGAGCAGAAGGCACCCTGTAGCCAACGTCTAAGGAGTCGTCATAAACAACATCCCCTGGAAAGGCATTCTGTTGTTGCTTAACCGATACGGAAATTTTGTTGTGACCATTACGATCCATGATGTAATGGTCGTATGCACTGATAACAGAATTGTCTCCTTCCAATTCCTTATAGGAATAAGAAATGTCAGTTTCAAGCTCTCTGCTGTAATTTCCACTTTTGGCGTTATCCAACAAATTCACTCCTCGGTTTGACAGATTGTGAGTACCATTGTTCAGCTCTAAGTCACGTGGCAGTGATCTCTCATTCTGGTTAGCTTGCACTACAGAGTTGTTAGTTGCTTCCATGTAGCACTGATGCCGCAGTAGAGTGGAAGAGGATGCCGATTTAATTTGATTTTCATTGGTACTTCTATAAAAGTCGATACCGATTATATGAGCGGCATTACTGTTCAAGCTAACGAATCTTTCGACTTCGTGGATTTTATTCAAGTTAACATCGTTGCCACCTTTGGGTTTGCACTTTGGAAACAACTTTTTAATGTCCTCGTTGTCACTCCCGTCATTGATTAAATTGTCCAAAATGTCGGTCATGCTGTGGTAATCCCTCTTGCGTGAGGTGTTCACAAACCACGTCCCAGACAAGAAAAGGCACTGCGTTCTTAAGGCAGCATATCACACAAAAATGACAATCAAGATGTCGCCTTCCATCTCCAAATGGCTAGTCTGTAAAAACGACAAAAAGTAGGAAACAATGTTAAAAATGATGGAACAATATTCCAAGATGAACTTTAAATTAAGTCAAATCCATGAAACGTAGGCCTACATGCATTAATCGCGCAAGTTAATTAGCGAATACTACTGTATATTCCTGTATTCGACCATTAATGAAATTTGTCACTTTTCTAGAAATTTCCATTTTTTTTCTTGAAAATATATTCAAATTGCTTTGAGCTGTTATGTAACTACGTTGCTCTTAATTGCCTTGGGGAGCAGCAGAATTCCAAGGCATACTTTTATGTTGATTAAGTTTCAAGAATTTTTTACTTTTCCTTATCCAAGATCTCAATTAAGGAAATCAGTATAGGTCTCGTAGTGGGACATCTGATATAGAAATCCACAGTAAAGAAAGTTATTATTCAAATTAGAATTACCAATTATTGTAAAATCTTCATTATGCTGCACTGCCAGGCAACTTTTTTTTGTAAAACCCAGCGAACCATGAACAATGACAAGGACACGACCTTGCTTGTTATAAATTTACAGAAAACTAAATGAATAAAGCCATAAAAACGGGCAATTTAACGTTATTTTATAAGCGTGCATGTAGATAAAACTGAGTTCTCCTTTAACACAAATTTAAATAAAGCTCAGACATTATCAGTAATAACGTCCGCAAAACAATAATTTCTTCGTTTTGAAATGCTTACACAAAATCGCCGATTAAGATAAACATTACATTATGCATGCAAGCTGCAAATTTATTGCACATACTCTATTTTATATTCTCACTTTTCACTAGGTCATAAATATTATTAAACCGTTTTAGAGGCAGCAACTTCCTGCCATATACATTTTTTACACCGTTCCCAGTAGACTCCCTTATTTTTCTTCGCTGACTGCAACAAAGTTGTATGACCTAATAGTGTTTGCAACATCAGATGATCTTTCATGTTTCGAAGTGATAAAAAATTCATGTGAACTCATAGACATTTATCAACCTGACTTTCAAGGTACATGCGTATAAAGGGCTAAGCCGAGAAAATTATCATTTAATGTTTCATTTGAGTTATGTAAAACTGTGCCTTAGATCAACCACGACCATTTATTACAGTCCAAACAGATGTGGCATACATTATGATCAACTGCATGCACGACCAATGAGCAGATAGTACATCGAGACAAAATTGGGCATTGAACATGGTCAGATAAGAAGGAGTTTATCCTGACAGATGCACAGTGAGGCCATGTACATGAAAAGTTGGCAGAAACTCATATTTAAACTCAAATAGTTAGCGGCTTTTAAACAGCATGCCTGGAGCTGGAGGGGCATCCAAAACCGTATTTTATTTTCTATAGCATATTTCTTTGAGGAATTACGATAGTTTAAGCTTGAAATTTTATGGCATCGTCTGCTTCAGAATATTAGGCTACTTTTCATTTTCAGCAGTGTTATTATTTGAAAATAATTTAACGGAAAAAAAATCGATACAATCTTGTATATGACCGTCAATATTTTTTTTATAATATAATTTTCTCCTATAGTGACTTAGTACATGTATATTTCTGGATGAGACTGGGTAAAAGTCCCCCTTCTTCTAAGAGAAGGGGGGGCCTCTTCTTTGAGCAGTTGAAAGTTTAACATATCTGTTATTAAATTAATCTATGAGTACTGACAGAAAATATATGTATTTTGGAAATTTTAATCATATCTACAGTGAGTAGATAATAACCAAGTCAAATTGGGGCATTTTGCATTTTTACGTAATTTGTATTACAAATAATCCCTCATAACCGTAATTAATCATTGATAAACTGATTGGCAAAAGAGCAATGAATGTTCTCCAATTTGCCTCAGTATGATTACAGAAAAAAGGGTACGCATCTGTCTTAGCTTAATGAAGAATCATATACTGTATAAAATGAGACATGCTCCAGTTGCAACTCGACGATAAATAGCCCTTCAACTCTGTCCTATTTTGTTATCTATAAATCTTTTTGAAGATAAATGGACTAGATCCAGCCTCATAATGAAGTGTGACCGGAACACAGAATTACCTAACTGCAAAAATGCACACTTAATGTAACAAAAATTTGAGTCATGCAAACCCATGGAATCTGCTATCTTTTTTAATCGCTTTAATTAAACGCAAAACTCTAGGGCATTCTACGGGCTTGAGCTGGTGCCAAGAAATTATTTAATGAATAAACTTGGTTCAACAATTTATTTTCTCAACACTTAATTCGGCAGCAACAACCTTTATGGACGAAGCTGAACAAACATCTAGTTCACTTTCACAACTCCCCTGGAAAATGACTTTTAATTAATAAAGGTTTCGCCGCAGTACAGTAATTGTAGGTGCACTGTCACTGTCTTTTGTCGGACCACGTTTATTGTTGGAGCGGGCTTATTCTTAAAAAAGGCTTCATCATTTTACATAACTCTAAAGGTCTATTATTTCGTATATTTCATTTGCAATGCTTTGTTCATCAGAGCAACTGAAGAAAGAGCTTCGACAAATTCCTCATGAATAAATGGAGTGCATAGCAGAACATATACTGTATAATAAGATATACAACTTTGGAAAATGTGTACTCGTTAAATTATCTATGAATGTACACAGAATGTCACAGTATCACTGAATAAGGTCCTTCCAAATAGAATACTCCATCGACTGCAGCCTGATTTCATCCCCAGCAAAGTTAAGCCTATACAGATTGATCGTCTGATGTTTTGCCCTAAAATGTGTGATGGACATTTCATTAATTCCATTATATTTACAACTGCCAAACAAAATGTAATCAACTAGTACTACCTTTGCCAACATGTAATAGGTTAGTATATCTATAGGCTAATACAAGTAGTAGGCCTCTATAGAAAAAGCAGCCCAACATGTTGCAGAAGGATAAGAGCATCTAAAAACGGTTCTTTTCAATAACATTTCAAGCACTGGTGTACAAGACGAAACTCCACTAGTTTTCTCTGAAGACCCATCGAAAAGCGACTATACATCATATGTGCATTTACTTTTCTCATCTTTGCTTTCTGAGTAACGCAATACAATTGTACAATGCTGTATTTGCTCACAGAAGCTCTTTTCATATGAAAGATCAAAATCAAATAATTGTACTTCTCTGCCCAGACTACAACTACTATAAGTGTAATGCCAATAGATAGTTGCAAAGCTTAAACAATAGAAGTGTCCACGAAACCTCTCTATATTACAATTGTATTACTGATAAATGACTTACATAGCATCAAATGCCTTAGAATTTCAGGAGTTTAACACCATTTCATAATAATGTTTCAAAATTTAATCGCAGAACAATGCCGCATAATTCAGTTATTCCTTGATGAAATTTTCTTTTGGAGTTTTGAATTTGTGAGATGTTTTATTTTATAAATTAGTGTAAGAAATATAGTGCAATGATTCGAGGGTATATGCAGGGTACAAAAACCGAAATGTACTGGTACATCTAAATACACTGCATTAATTATAAATTGTACTTTAAATTTTATTTCATCTGTAATTTAAATTTTAAAAGCGAACGAACTCGACTGATTTAAATATTAATATAAATGTTAATATATTTTCCTCCGATGCGAAAAAGCAATAAGGAACACAAGTACCAATACATGCAACAAATTTATTCTCAATTTATATCATGCAAATATAATACAATATATGAGCATATAGCTCTGATTTTTAATAAAAAATAAATAAAAGTCATCACTTTATAATCAGTTTGACTTAACAACAGCTGCTCCCATATTGCGCACCAAAGATGCGCAGTTAAGTTCGTGCAATGACATTTAACAACATCCGATGAAACTTTCTCTATTCAAAAATACCATATATCATTTCAAATTTATTAGTTATCAGACATGATATATCGCTAGAGATACATGTACTTTAGCGCCACTTCAAAGCAGGATACGAGGATACGAGATGCCCCGTGGATGTTTGGGAATATACTCATCGAGCAAAGCCATGAGTGAAAAGTCTATTTGACATGCCCCTGGGAATTTTTCGGCTCTGGAGAAAATTTAAAGACTACTGCCATCATGATCTCACCGCAAGAAATGGACCATTTGGGCGATGTAATTTGTGATGGAGATTACGAGTGCATCCTTGGAGAGACCAAATGCATAAGAGGCAAAATTACCCATGCATAAAAATTGCTGCGAAATACGTCAGACAGCATCGTTTCTTATAAAAACAATGAACACCAGCTCGCAATAAGGTATAAACCAACCTGTTGCCACTGAACCATTCACTATTGTCAAAATTATGATCCATGGCACTGACAGTCAGGACATACTAAATATCCAACTCTAACAAATAACAAGGTATAGCCTGAATCATATACTTATTCTTCAAGATTTTTGAAGGAGCTGTGTACCACATTACCTTTAGAATTAAAACATGCAGTTGTCCTATTCAAGAGTAATAATACACTTTTAATGGAGCTAAATAATCTTTAATGCATCTCGAGAACATACTGTACGTGTGGAATATTTCCATTGAGTTAATCAAGTACGCCACAAGGTCAATGCATGACATTTTCGAAGTCTAATGCGTGTGCAAATCTAAGAAGTAAACTATTTTCTAAAAAAGCTATACTAAGTCCAATCCAGAAACACGTTTGAAAATGTCCTCCAATTTTACAATTGCAATGTAATATCAATAACCAGTAATAGGTTATGGATATCATTCATCCATGTCTTGAAAAACCGACAGGAGCTATGGCCTTTTCAAGCATTCCTGTATCGTAGATTCAGGTGAAAAGGTTTATTTTATCAGATATATGGTGGTTTTCAAAATGTTACGCACCCTGCGCATGTGTCAAGAGAAGATTAGCATCAAATTTCTTGAAATGAAAAACTTTGAAAGCGGGAGTGCATCAGCGCTTTGCGTTCTCACAAAATTCAGGCATCTAAAAACGTATTACGTTATCACGAATGCCAATAAATGCAAATATACCCCGAGCATTAATGCGTAAATGTAATATTCTCGTCACACGCTTTACTAAATCCAATCCGTTGGGAAACTGTAGCAGAAAGAAATGCCAAACTGCACTTTTAGGAGCCTGCTAAAAGCCAGCTCATGTTATCGACATAATGAAGTAAAAAAGCCACATATTCCAACCAGAGTATTTCGGAAAACTGCTAAAATATTTCCGAGAAATACCATTTATTGGGCTATATATGTTGTGGTGAATATGGTCAAAATTTTAAAAAAAAATACTTTAGGCGTTTTATATATAATCTGATCTCAATTATTTTGCCAGCACAAAAACACAAACAAACCCTATAGGCACAAGACAGGTGCATTGACATGCTGCAATTTATTCCCGAACATACAGGATAAATATTACTTTGAAACGACCGGCATACTATGCATTATTATGAACATTGGTAGTTTTATTGTCAATAACGATCATTGTTCATTTGTTTCCTCGAGTAATATCACCAATTTCTGATAATTTTTTTAGATCAACTTGAAATTTTATAACTTTTCAGATTCAACAGGAAAAACATGCAAAATTTAAAAAAAAGACGGCGTCTCAAACGACATCTGTCAAAAATTTCATATTTTATAACCTAGGATGCAAAACAACACACTGTGACTGCAAAGTAAACCATGTACTGTATGTGACTTTTAAATATAAAATTTATGCAAATTTTCGATCACATACATCATGTTATTTACCATTAGTTAATAACCATTAGATGACATAATTAAGTCCTCAATGTACATGTCCATGGCGACTTTCCCCTGAAGGGTTTCATTTCAATATTGTGGAACTCTTACATTATAGAGTATAGACACTAATGTGCACTCAACAAATACAGGCATACCTCGGAGATAATATAGGTTCGAGTTCATATACCGCTGCGATAATGCGAGTCACACGAATATTTTGATTTCCAAGGGTATAAAAAGGTTATGTTTACACTATACTGTAGTCATTTAAGTGAATAACAGCATTATGTCTAAAAACAACGTACATAACTTTATTACAAAATGCCTTATTGCTAAAAATTGATAACAATCACATGGGACTTAAGGGCGAGAGTTCACTATGGGCGGGGCCTAATAGTTTACATTGGGGCAATGGCGGGATGTTTAAAAATAGTTAATAGCCTAAAGGACGCGTACATTAATAAAATAGCAATTGTGCATGATCGGAGGACTTCTCCCCTACCGCACTCACGACATGGTTAAAAGTGTGATTCACCCGCTAATTTTAAAATTTAATTTTAGATGTACGCTATCCATAGAAAGCCTATAACTTTCCGGCGCCTATAATGCCATCTAGCGAGCACATTTGGCAACTCGCTTCGGAAAATTAAATTTTAAAATTAGCAGGTGAATCACACTTTTAACCACGTCGTTAAAAGTGTGAATAATAAGTTTTCACTATAAGTTTTGCACAAAACTTATGGTGAAAAGTGTGAATCGCCCGCTAATATTAAAATTGAATTTCAGCTAATTACAATTTGACGCGATGTTCGAAATGTAATTGCTAGATGGCAAGGCTGGTATCGCTGGACCTATAATGCTATCTAGCGAACACATGTTGCCACTCAATCGCGGCGGAGTCCTAAGGTAAATTTAAAACTTGAATGCATGCAGTGGCAACATACAAGAGCGGCTCTGGGAGCTAATCACTTCACTACCATAGAGGCATTATAGGGGGAGATTAGCTTATCATCATTTAAAGCTGGTAAGCTTGCATTCTTACGCAGACTATAGTGCCTGGATGAAAAATATCCTGCGAAGTAGGTGTATGAAAAGATCTATGGACAAGGGTGGAAAACTCAATGTTTTAGAAGAATAAAGAGATTTGGCGATCTCCTAAACACAGATACTATGATCAAAGGGTAATGGGCAAAATCAAAAACAATGATCTGTAAACTGGTTAATTTTAATTGGGAAAACTCCATATGGGCAGCAGGAAAATACAGCAAAAGTACCATGTTAGTTAACTGTACATGTACATGGTCAAAGAAAAAATCAGCCGGGAGTCTTTGTATGAAAATTCCTATGACAGTGTGTTGCTGTTTAAGGCAAGGGCCGGCTTCCTCTTGACTAATAAGAACATGGCAAAGATTAACAAGGTGAGTGAAAACTGTGTTCTATGCAGGGGTAGTGTGGAAGATATCCCACAAATATTCTCCAAATACTCCTCTAGCTAATCTTAGGGCTGGTATATGTTAGGTGCTTCACTGGAGGGGTGGCTAGGGTTTGTGGTGAAGGGTGACCATAAACTGAATGCAGTTGGGGGCTGCTATGAGACTACTGATGGGGTACGTGGTTCACGATTAAGGAAAAAGAAAAAGAAACGGCCAAATGCAACGACAAGGCATTCAGGTGAGTTTAAATGCTACAGTCTATCAAAAAGGGGTAGGATAGCAAAGGAAGAAAACAAAGTAGTGCCTCCTTAAGGAGGCACCCATTTCAATAAGTATGCTACTATTTCAGATTCATATAATCACATTTAGATTCTAACCCTTTCGTGCCCGCATTATAATCCCCTTATCCAAACTTTTTGGAACTTTGGAAAATGAAACAATATATTATTAAAATTTCTCTAAATTTTTTCAGATCGTTTTATTGAAAATTGAAAGTTTTACAAAATGTCATTTGGAAATTTCAACACCCCGAAACAATGGCATAATTTGTGCTAACTAATTTTTTTAAGACTTTTTTTTTTAATCTACAGGATGTGATTTATTAGATTGATGCAAAAAAATTCACTTAAAAGTATTAGAAATTCATTAAAA
>JAQGAO010005258.1:0-13843 GCA_034697705.1 Ommatoiulus sabulosus
GGAGAACGTGAAGCCCGAACCGGAAGCCATGCAGCTCGAGGCGGAGAACGTGAAGCCCGAACCGGAAGCCATGCAGCTCGAGGCGGAGAACGTGAAGCCCGAACCGGAAGCCATGCAGCCTGAGCCGGCTTTGGGGATGGAAGTTGTGGAGCTCCAAATCCTTGATGCTTCCGGTTTTGTCCATCCAGAAGAGTCTATATTGTATGGCCCGTTTGTCCCTTCCGAGGGGATTATTGTCGATGGTCCCTTTGTTCCTGTAGAAGATAGTGTTGTCCAGGGCCCTTTCGTCCCAGTTGAAAGACTTGTTGTTGATGGTCCCTTTATTCCTGCAGAAGACCTCGTCATCCATGGTCCTTTCATTCCTTCAGAGGAAGCGGACTATCACGCCATCGTCCCTTATCATCAATCTCATTATATTCCCTATGGCCCTTCGGACGACACAGACATCTACAATCAGTTTATCTTTCCAGAAAGTGGACCAACTTACGGGTTCTATTCCCCCCAAATGGATCATGCTGTCTACGAATACAATTTGTATCATAACAGAACTGCCCCCTATTATTACCCTGATATCCCTCGAGCAGTACCCCTTTTTCCTGGAGCTGCTGTCCATTATCCTCAAGAGTCTGAAGCATTCGCCATGCACGCCGCCGCCTATTTTCCGGCTGCTGACGGGTCCTATGTCCCTGAATCGGATGGAACTTCAGTATACAGTTCCTATGACCAGAATATGGTTGATACTTACGTTCCATATGTGCCTGCTGCGGACACGTCCTATGCTTCCTATATCCCCAGTGCAGACAGTGCCGCATTTTATACTCCCTACGTTCCTACTCTGGACAGGGCCGTACCCTATCTACCTGCTTCGGAATGGAAGACGAAGTTATCTGCGTGGAACGAGAGTAATCCCTGGAATCGGAATTCAATGACATTTGATGCAAGCAGACTTCGGGTTGAGAAAAATAAAACAAGATCTGCTAACGAAATGCTATCAAAAACTGTTTTCGCAATGGCCAATGCGAGCTCAACAGTGGACTATTCAGCAACGAGGAATCGTGGTTACCAAAGGCGTCCAGTAAATCCACATAGATTTCCCCATGGGGACCAGCATTTAATAGCTGTTGATAAAAGTAAAAATTCGTTTTTTCAAAAACCTAATGACTGGCACTTGGAAAGCAATTCACACATGGGTCAACATAAAACACCCTACGACGAACAATATGTACAACAGCATCCTGAAGCGTACCATGGCGATAATCCGAGCAGGGATGCTGAGTTTCGTTATCATTGGTTTCATCGTAACTCCGCAAGTGCTGTGCCAAAATACTTTCCCAACCGTAATTGGTTGCCACCGAAGGGTTATCGCAATACAAATGATTATAATGTTCAACATCTTCGACACAATAAAGTTGCTCAACAATATTATTCAAAGGACGAAGTTAACCGTATGTTTCACTCCTTACTACGTTATAACCGACGTATCAATACGAGACTTCCAGAGCAAAATTTTCCTGCCCAATATCATCCTGCCATACCACCGACTCACCGGGATCAATATTCGAAGTTCCCACCTGCTTACAGGTATGCTGAAGGAGTAATGCAGAAAAGACCTGCGGACGCTAGCCACCACAAATGATTGATTTCTTGGAATGAAATTCGTACTTAAGATTGACCGTCCTCTGAGTTTCATTTTAATTGAATATATTTGTATATTTAAATGACGCAATGATACTAGTTTGCTTGTTTTCGTTAATGGTGCGTTTGATAAGCGCAGCGTTAGATATTAATGAAATCGATGTTTTTATACTGTTGAATGGTAATATACCATGATTGTATATTTAGATGGTGGAGCAGATATATTGTGTATTATACAGAATTAATATCAAATGAATGGCTCGAATCGTATTCTAACTCAACGTAAATATAGCCTACTAATTTTAATAACAAATGATTAATGAACAAATGATATTGCATTAATTCGTTCTATTCTAATTAAATATAACTTATCAAAATATCACCTAACAAATAAAACAAAACTAAGCAAAATAATTGTAACGTTTCACTAACCTGTTCTTACTGTTAATGTTAACTACTGTAATTTACTAAAAGTATACTATACTCGCGTCAGTTGATTCTGTAAAGTCTTTTATACATAATATGATTAAATCGAATAATTTATAAAGTCTGAGTTCTTTTACATGTATAGACTTGCAGTTGAGTTTTTGGGATATATAGCTTCCACCAACTATAAGGTGTAGTATCAAAGATACAAATGTTAAGACATATCACATGCATGTATTATTTCGTAATATCGATGAAATATTCCCTATACGTGGACTGCACAATGACATTATAATGCCACATAAGGAAATTCTGTGGATATGGAACAAGTACATGTATATCGTTGTTTAAAATATTCTTATCAAATGATCCGATGACAGAAGCTGATGCTTTAAATTGTGGCATAAATTTCATAATTTTCGAAGTTCTTTTGTATAAATAACGTCGAAGGTTGTATAAAATCCAATGTTTTAAAACTAAGTTTTTAATTAATACTTAAGAAATGTACAAATGTTATACTCCCAATTCCTAGTTATTTCTCTTCGTTACTTATTGCGGGAAGAAAAAATTGAGAAATCTAATAATTTCGGCTAACAATTAACAATCATCCTTGCAAACTCCTTTCGCTCGTTAACTTCCGTGTACACTTCCCATCAGCTATATCAAATCCCCGCATTTTAATAAGTTTTTGTTGTTGTAGCAGTTGCTTTATAATTTGGTTTTGGTTTTGACTGAGTATTAGACTGTGTAAAACTAAGATAAACCCACGCGGTGATAATCGCACAATTCCCACGTGGGTTTTGCTTTTAGTTTTACCCACTTTACCAACTGCTATACTGTCATAGCTAGATTCATATTGGCATAACGGTAGCGTACCCGTGGCTTTTCACGTGTATATTCCATGGTCCATAATGTCCTAAATTAACTGACGGATTTAGCGTATTTGAAAGGAATGTGAAAATGACTTCTTTCTTCGTCTGTTCAAATTTCCCGCGTTTGAGCACGTGCGCCAGTTTCAAACCTGACTGGGGAAACCTTTTAAGCAGGTTAGGGAGAATGAACCATTCGAAGTTGGCAGCACTGCTCATTCTTAAGGAGGTGAGGAGTGAAGGTGACGTCGGTGGAATGCGGGCGGTAGCCATGCCATTATAAATGCGTTTTTCGCTGTGTACAACACCCGTCATGGTGGATTTTCTACTGCTGAATGGATTTTGGATTTTATCATGATTTTATTTTCGTCCTCGTGAAGTGATAATGTTTCGGTGTATCCCTCTGTTTCGTGGCTGTAACCGTCAGGTTGAATACATCGATAAACGCCATTGTAGCCTACCGTGTGTTCCTGATGAAGTGTTACGATATACACGAAGTTTAGAAGAATTGCTGTTAGATGCAAATCATATTCAGGATTTACCTCGGGTAAGGGCTTCTCACTGGTTAATTACCAACGTGAAATGTAGGGCTGACTCTGTACTCATGTTGCCTAT
This sequence comes from Ommatoiulus sabulosus, assembly GCA_034697705.1. Taxonomy (NCBI): domain Eukaryota; kingdom Metazoa; phylum Arthropoda; class Diplopoda; order Julida; family Julidae; genus Ommatoiulus; species Ommatoiulus sabulosus. The sequence continues at coordinate 3,546 of JAQGAO010005258.1, forward strand.
CCTTTATATCATAGAGCTTTTTCCGATTATTGAAGTTGCGGAAGCTTGGACTTAGTGATAATCAAATCCAACGAATACCCAGAGATATCGCCAATTTTATCAACTTGGTAGAGTTGGATGTCAGTAGAAATGGTAAGTTCGAAAGATGTGTAATATTCAACGCGGATACGTGGCAGTTTACTCTAGTTTAAGGTGAAAGTAAAGTGAAACACCCACATCACGTTCGATGCCCTCAACGAGGGGCGGTAACCGCCATTTTTGTTGCATTTTAAGCCTAATCGTCGAACTCTGCCTTTAATTTCTGACATTTGAAACACACGTGACCAATAAGACGCTGATAAGCGGGCAAATTAATGAGCATTGTTTTTTAAACAATGGAGAGAGGGAATCTGTTAATGATAACCTCGAAAATGGCATAGATAAGGAGACAGGAACTGGTTGTTCGGATAGTCGGTGCTTATCCTCATCCTGCATGGGAGTGGTAGGATTTTTTGTTAATTTACTTTTAAAGCTCTTGTTGTCCTGCCCAGTTTTATTAACGCTGTTTGATGCCACTGCATTAACCAAAACATAGTGTATTGCGCCATGGTTTTTAATGGCTATTATGGTGCATCGCATCATTAGCTTCAAAAATTATGCATTACTGTAGCAGTCAAGGACTGACAAAAACTGGATCACGTAAATGTAAACGTGTTTTCTTTTCCACGTTGACAGACCAGAGAAAGTAAATTCAAATAATGTCGATCTGTCATTGTAATTGTTTGGATTATACAGTGCAGATTTTTCATTTTATCATGTTGTCATTTACTATTGTTACGCAAGGTACAACTGTAAATACCACAATTTTAAGATATTTGTATTTTTTTTTAAAGTTTTCTGTAGACAATCAATCTATGACATGCCTTGAATGTTATGTACAGTAGGCTACATTCAAGGAATCATTTATCGAGGTATATGTCTCTATTTTCCTCATGATTAGGCTACTTTATTGTAATTGTGGAAGGTTGCTGGTCGGTAATAGGAAAATATGCACGATTCTGTGATGCTATTGCAGAGGCGATCATAAATATCAAAATTGTCATTAATTAACAATAGTTTTATTTTTGTCAAATTATGCATTTCATTGCATTGTCAAGTTCCTTTAATGTCCTCATGGTTGATTTAATTTATAGATTTAAATGTACTCATTGAATTATATGCCAGTTCCTCCTAATAAATTTCTCACATTCATTTACAAGAAGTGTCTTATCTTTCATTAACAAAAGTTGATTCTTTTCTACAGAAGTTACCTAAAGCACTTATTGTTTTTATCAAACCAATCTTTCCAAACCTTTTCACCCCCTGCGGACCATTGAAAATTGCACAAATATTTCGCGACCTGTGGAATTGGGGGGAAATATTTCTCAGAACACAAGTAGTAGTTTTAAAATCTAATATTATAACATGAAAATTCTATAGAAATCAAAATAATCAGAAACCGAGCAGACCTCTGGACTTTTCCGCAAACCCGCAAGAACTTTTTTGCGGATTAGTACTGATTTAAATGTAGTTTATTGCATGCTTATAAATCTCCCTACAAACTTTGCGGATTGTTTTCCATAGATTATTATATTAGTAGGCCTACAGATGACTCATCTGTTGCAAGCTGCAAAGTAAGTTATCTGTCCATAATTAACGTTAGAACCTTAAATATTGTGTTACAGTTCTGTACTAGTATAGCACAGTAAATTCACTCGTCCAGTTAACGGTACATGTACGAGGATTCTAGTGTCCATGCATCGATTTATCACAAAGGTCAGCAAGATGCATTTCCTTAGCCTGGGTTGTGCACACTGATAAGGAAATTACATGCCCCACTTGTTAAATGTTTGACTAGGCAACGCAAACTCCACACAATCAAGATGCATAATGGTGTCGACCTACTCACATCGTAAATATTTTGGCCTATCGTTCCGCAATCCTGTGTAACTATAGTGATGTTTGACCTACATCATTTTATTATGACTAAGCCTTTTCCTTTGATCAGCTTTTCAATTCATTTATTAGAGGCTTTTATGAACTTTGCCATTGAAAGATGTCTTCCCTTGCAAGATTATGGTTTAGCGATGTGTGGTGGTTTTTCATAATGTATTTAAATTTCTGGTTAATGTTTAACGCTTAAAAATCAAAACATTAATATTGACCTTGACTCAAATTGACTAACGCAGCCTGTAAAGCTTGCTACTTTTTTTTTTTTTTTTAAAAAAAAAAGCTTCCTCTAAAGCCCTCATTAGCATTTCAAATATCTGTAAACTTATAAAGCAGTACATCTACACTATGTAGAAATTTGCAGGTTTAGCTACCAAAAGCAAGTGATGCTCTGACGTTTTGAAAATGATACATGATTGATTCCTTGTAGAAATTCAATACCTTAACATTTTTGGTGGCCACTATCGTTTTAAGGCTGGATTAGAAAGGTCCAAATCCTCCCGTTTATTTTTAAGAAAGCTGAAACTTAAACAATCCAGATTATATAGGCACAAAACTCAAACGCAGACAATTTGAATTCTTGCAAAATTTATTTTATTTTGGATAAACCAGAAAAGTTAATTTTTTTCTAAAATTGAAATAAATTGGGACAGACGTACAGTATGTTACTAGGCATTAAATAAATTGTGTGGTTATAATTCTTTCTGAAAATGTTCGTCAACATGATATTAATAGAAAATTTTCTTTTCAAAGTCTTATTTATTGCACATTTATATTGAATGGTAAACTATATGTACACGTACAGTATATAACAGGTGTAACGACCAGCGCTATCTGGATACTTTAATAATAAACTGAACACTTTTGCTCTGGTTGAAATTTGGTATTGCCATATATTAGATACTTCACAATTATCACGCCAGGGATGTGAAAGCGCGCATTGTGTTGTAATTTCACGAGTGAAACCCAGAATTGCTTCACTGAACGATGCGATTGTAAAAACTTAAGGTCTGTACCATGTCACCTTCCTGAAAAAATTAAACTCGTAGAGGTAACAGTCACTGTTAAAACACTAAAACACAATAGTCATGGACTCGTGACTTCAACATAAGCCTGCAATGTAACCACTGTTTTTCTTTTAGATTTGAATCAAAAACGTGAATAATAGATTGGAATCTTTGGGCATTGTTGACAAGAAAAAAATGAGGCTACATATCCTTGACAATGAACACGTGTGCATTGAAGCCTGAATCATTTTTTTGGCGTGGAAGTTTGATTTCGACCTAAACACGTAGGCTACATGTAAATGGCAACCTGAATCCTGCATGCTGTTTAACTAATGAGATTACAGTGTTGTAAATCGATCCTCACATGCTCTGCTACTCACGATTTTATGCACGCACAATTTGCATACATGATTGCAATTTAAAAGTCTCCTTTTGCCGTATTTTTTTTTCTAAAATATTTATTTAGTATTTTATCTGTATGTAGGTGCTCATTCAAAATTTCTTACTCTGAAAAGCACAAAGTTGGTTTAATATACAGTATTCTAACATAGGCTTATATCTACCATACATTGAAGAATATATAAAAAGGTTTCTGTAAATTTCTACTATTCCATCATTCATCATTATTTTTTGACAAAGGTATGAATTCCGTTTTTTTTTTTTTTGAAAAATGAGAGCAAAGCGCTCTAGTAAGTCTATACGATGTTTTTGATCTGATTCCTGGGGCTCCTTTCTTGGTGCAGACATTTTAAAAGAAAAATTTTAATCTATCTAGTTCTGGTAGGCCTATAAAGTTTTAACACATTCTCATCATTCATGGATAGTGTAATTTGACATTGATTGTGATGCACAACATAAGATCACTAACCTATTATTTTTCGAGAGGTGTATCCTAAAAAGTAGCATATCCAGATGTACATCATCTGTGATGTTCATACAGCAGTTAACGCAATAAGAAACAAAAATGGATTGATTAAAGTTAACATTCTCGCCTTGCATTCGGTAGACCCAGGTTCGCTTCCCGGGTCGGCTATCCTCGATTGTGGTATTTCATGGTTTCCCACAATTTCTCCAGGCGAATGCTGGGATAGTTCCTAAATTAAATCGGCCATGACCATCTTCCTTTCCTATCCCATCCTCCTTGTTAAGGTCCCAATTACGGGAAATATAATTTAATTGTAGTTTTTTGATCCATCACTAGGGATCCCCCCTGCCAAATGGTACTAATCTACTGACTGCAGGGTAAAGAATTAAATTGAATTGAATTGAATGCTGCAAATTCTAAAGGGACTGGAAGGTGTTGAAGTCTATATTGATGCCATCTTAGTAAATGGAGATACTATTGCTGAACATGATAAGTGCTTAGGGAAGGTCTTGAACCAACTGCTAGCTGCAGGGGTTAGACTGAACTCCAAAAATTATACATTTGGCGCTACATGGGCCATGTTCCTTGTACACATTATTGACCAAGATGGCATACATATTGATGAAGACCGAGTGGAGGCATTCAAAAAGATGGTCAAGCTAACAAAAATATTTGTGAGCTGATAAGTTTACTAGGATTTGTAAACTACCTAGGACGATTTATTCTTAATCTGGCAACCAAAGCACATGCGCTTAACAAACTCCTCAGCAAATGGAACGAATTACATCGGGGATCCCCACAGATGACAACGTTCAATGCTATTAAAGCAGAACTAACTCAAGCTCTGACATTGGCATGGTTTGACCCATCTAGGAAGACGGTCATCACAGCTGATGCATCCTCATATGGTATGGGGTCTGTTCTGCAACAACTGCAAGGTGATGGCAAATATTTGTCAAATGCATATGGAAGTAAAACCCTGACCAAACAATAACGCAACTAAGAACAAATAGAGAAAGAGGGTTATGCATGTGTGTGGACATGCGAAGTATTTTGGTATTTGATCACAAAAATCAACGTATACCTCCAGACTGACCACAAACCACTTGTAGCACCTAAACTTCAAAGCATTCAAATGCAACTGGGGAGATACCACTATGAAATCAAGCACATCCCAGGAAAAAAGTAAGGCATGGCTGATATTCTATCACAACATCAATTATCAATACCACTGAGAAGGAGAGAAATGATGAAGAAAAATTGGATGCCTGTATGATTTCGTATGTCCTGATGGTCAAGACAACTTCCAGCAACTGATGCGAAGTTTGCATGATAGTGGAGTTGCAACAGCAAGATTTAGTCTGCAAACAACTTCAAGTATATAGTCTTCATGGTTGGTCAGGAAAACAGGCACTTGCGACAAAACTCGAGCAAAGGCAAGGACTTCAGTTTGGTGTCCAGGGATTTCCACTGACATCAAAGCACTACTTAGAGAATGAACTCTATATGTGATGAAGGTTTACAAATCGTCACAAACTACTGAAACCATCTAAGTTCCCAGATCAGAGATGGAAAAAGTTTGGAATAGACCTTTCCAAGTTTGATGCCAAATGGTACTTGCTTGTGAGTGACTACTACTCAAGATACCTTGAAATCAAACCTCTAAAGAAAATAACAGAATCAGATGTGATCGTTTCCCTGAAAGTGATTTTTGCAAGACGTGGCTCACCGGAGATGGTTTACAGCGATAATGCAACTCACTTTAGACCGTAGCTGACATCAAAATTCGCCATGTTTGCCTAAGAATGGGGATTTATGCATCTGACATCCAGGCCCAAGTTTCCACAAGGCGATGGATTTGCTGGGGTAAAACTAATGAAACCATGTTTGAATAAGTCAGAGGAGTGCTACAAAGCATTTCAGAGTTACTAGCAGCTTTCCTAGCCAACAATTTCTCACCTGCAGAATTCCTGATGGCACACACATTGCACACGGCGGTGCCCATCAAATCTTCTCTACTTCACCCGAAGACTCCTGACATATGTCTTAGGACATAAACATAGAGTACTTGACCTAAAAAACTTGAAGCCAGGCGGAAAAGTGTGGATCGTTGACCTTAGATGCACGGCTTCATAAACAGAAAAAGCAATGCACCTAGTTCATACATCATGGACACAAACAAGCGCAAGGGACAACATAACTGCTTTCATCTTATTTTAATGAGGGGAAAGGGCATTGAGTACTTCATCTCCAAAGAGATAAAAGACACAGGTAAGGAGCATGATCTGACCAAAATTGCCAACAGTCCTGATGAGGCAGACCAGCATATAGAAATCCAATCATCACCAGAGACCAGAGATGTTCCGATGCAAGCGACACCATCAGCAGGGCCACATCCAAGCCAGCAAATAACCAGAATGGGCGAACATTAATCAACCTGAAGCATTATGTTGAATGAATTACGAAAAATCCACCTTTGTACTTGGTGCTAACACTATAGGCACTAAATGTCGCTAGTGGTAACGCACTAGTAGAGGGTGCTAGATCCTAGGTATACTCGAGCAATGTTGAGTAACTGACGTTATTTATGCTATAAAGCAAACTATAACAACACATTTTCATTTTATGTGTAACATATTTTGGACAAATGAAATACATATTTGCCACATTATAATGTAAGAGTTTAATGACCTTATGGTTACCTGTATCCAATCAGACTATTATGATACATAATAAAGATACCTTTGTGACATCTGAAAAAACGCAATTATTTGAAACCTATACGCAAAATGTAAAATATTTACATTTTAGATATGAATATGGGACGTCTGATGAAAGTATCATTTAAGTAATATTTTGGTATCATTAAATTTTGTTAGATACTTTTAAACGCTTTCATGAGAAATACCTTCTGAAACCTTATAAAAACTAATCATTGAATGAATCTTTTTTAGAAACTTATAAAAATACCTAAAATATACCATTCATAGATAGTTTTACAGGGGTGTAAATTTGGTATATATAAACATACCTTAAAATAACTTGATACCTACTAGATACATAAAATTAACTAATATAACTAAAATTTAAGCAAGGGGAGAAAACATGTTTGCCATTAGACAAAGAGTTTGATAATCAGTAATATTTTTTTTTATTGACAGATTGTAGACGTCGACAAAGGTGGTGCCATCCTTGATTCTGTAATAGCCACTGACTATTTTCCGGGCTTTAATTTAGAAGGAATCCCAAATCGTGATTCTGTACAATATGAATCTCTTTATGGCATCCCTGAAGCTCATACCATTTTCCGGGGAACTTTCCGGTACAAGGGTTTTTGTAGTGTAATGGCCGGCTTACTTAAACTTGGACTTCTGGATTCTAATCCGCATCCAGCTCTACATCCTCAAGGCCCAGAGACATCCTGGGTAAATCTTTTTCATATCTGTTATGCTTTTTCATGCATGATATATTTGTTAGAATGGCTATTATTGTGTAATACATCAGTGAACTTCCAGGTGAATTTTTATTTTTTAGTATTTTATAATTTTTCATAACATTTTTTCAGCTTTATAAACAATCTGGCGTTAGATTAATTTATGGTCATGTTGATCATGTTTTAGTTTTTTTCTTTGTTTGTAACCGTATATTCCTCCTTTAACTCACCATGTATGCCTTAATGGTAATCCTCATTTTGTTCTTTCATTTAAACAGAGCATTATATTATTAGTTTGTCAGGGTTATTTAGTGGAATGGTAAAATACGCTTAACTGGAATTCAAACCATATTGATATAAAACGTGCACCGGGTGTGCGCCGCCTCCACCATCAAGGGAGCTGGTGAATGCGGTGCACCCAACATGGCGGATAGGGTGGTCGTGAGGTCGCATTGCACAATACATGGCACATTATCGGTTTACACCCACCAGGAAAATTACTGCACCCGGTGTGATGAGTCGAATTCGCAATTAGAAACCATTGTGACAATCAATGTTTTTTTTTGCATTTGCAGCTGTGAACATGAGCATTGCTCATACGACCATAAAAACCATATAAACAATGCATGCTTTTGATTTTAAAATATAAACAACATGTTATTTATTGAAATAGTGTAGTGTTTCAGAAGTGCATGTTAATGATTGTTTTTTCTTACAGAAACACTTTTTGTGCAACATCATTGGTCAAATTGATCCGAATATCTTCCAGGATAATCTCAAAAGCCTGATTTTTGACAGGATTGGACGCAATTTACAGAGACTTGATGCACTAGAAAAGTATGGTGTCGTTGAAAAAACTTTGAATTTTGTATATTAAAACCTTTTATTTGATGTTAAGAGAATTCTCATTCTAATTGTCTGCAATTTTTTACTTAACACTAGGCTGGGTTTACTAACAGAGGATCCAATTGAAAAATATAATACACCAATAGATACTCTTACCAACTATTTGCATAAAAGACTTACTTTTGGTATGTTATGTTCCTTACTTACCAGCATTTTATAAATTATGTTTATGATTATTCGATTGCTTTGTTTTTGTATCAAATAGGAATACCTTGTAAATGTTTTTTATTAAATCTCACCATTACGTTAATTCTAATTTAATGATTATCTTAGATTGGTTGAACCCTATCAGTCAAATGCTTTACATGTACATGAACCGCAACAAAGGGAATAGCTTTACCCCAGTGAGATTACTGGCTTCTCCTTATAAACATGTATTAATAGCATATCTAAGCCAACAATTTGGAGTTGTCTACTTAATGTTGCATGAAATCTTTGTTTAATAACATGTTTAATCTTGTAACTCATAGTTTTATGGTAAGAGTTACAGTAAGTCATAACTTAACATCCTTTAATTCGACACATTAACCAGTTGGTTTATTAAGTAAGCACAAAACAAATTAGACTTGCAAATGTTTTATTTACACGGTCCAAAAATTTAGCTCGACGCGTAGTCCCATGTTTACATGAAACACAAGACACTCGCTAATTGTTTTGATAATCTTTACTTTCAATAGTCGTTTAAAATACGACGATTAATCGGAGGTAATAGGCCTTACATAGATCAGATAAATAAAATATAAAAGTGTGCAAAACGCACAAAATAAAATGCAATTAATGCGCTAAAACGAACGACCACTCGACATGCTAAACAAAGCAGCACAATCAGTGGGCATGGTCATAGATTTCACTTTTATAACTCACTGTTCGAATGTTCAGTACGCGTTGCTGCTCTGCTCCCAAAAACCACGGTGTAAGTTGAGGCGTGGATTGAGTCTTGTATTGTTGTGTTGTACTGAAAGGCAACAGTAGGGAGTAATATGTCCCAGTTTTCCTGGTACATCCCTACGGACTTTTGAAAAAGACAGACAATTATTTTTACGGCTGCATCAGCTTGGCCATAGTACTCGGATGGTATGCTTATATGTTTAAGTTTTTCATCTGGGCTTGTTCCAGAAACTGTCTTAATGTTTTAGATTAAAAGGATGTGCCACAATCAGAAAGCAATTTGCATGGAAAACTGAATACAAGTCCTATCTTATTTTGAAAAAAATTAGCAACAACTGATGTCTCTATGTCCATAGTGGGTCCTTCTATAATATACTTGAAAACCTGATCAATGGCGACCAGAATATATCTGGAATATGTCCAGAATATGAATAAATCCACCATCAGAATCGATCGCAATCGGAGGAAAAAGAGCGGTGATCGGTAGCGACTGCAAAAGCCCAGCTTGCTTATTGTTAGATTTGTCAAAGTATTGGCAAATTGTACATCTTTTTATAAAAGCAGTAACATCCACTTCTAACTTTTGCCAATAGTAGCGACGCCTAATTTTTCGATGGTTTTCTCAGTACCAGTGTGTCCAGTCAATGGATCACCATCCATTTTGTCCCAAGTTTTTTGGGACAAAATCAGGTGAACCGTGCATCTCTATAAAGTGCAAGAGATCATCATCCATATTCTTTACTAACTTGTCGGATGGTGTAATTACCTTGTCCTACATATTTTGACTGATGTTTTTTTAAGACTTCTTATTCGATGAACGATACTATTAAGATTTGGTTAACAGAGTTTAAGGGGGACTCCTAAGGCAAATGAGGGCAGTTCCAAATGTCCACTCCTATTAGGGGCCATCCATTTAGATCGTCCGGCAAAGGGGGAGGGAGGTATGTGAAAACGGAACACAGGCGGTTTATGGATGATCCTTGACCTTATACGGTGAAAATTGAAAACGAGCAGAACTCTTCAGAAAATGAACGAAACAAAGAAATGAAAATTGCAGAGAAATCAGTGACTTATTCCGAGGGGCGCACCAGCATTATTTTAACTGTTTATTTTACTGCCATGGCGTGTTCGGCAAATTCCCGGTGAGATACGCGTTTTACTTTTGGCGCCAACGGCTTTTTATCGACTAGGCAATGCCCGGAATGCAGGCATGCCTATTCAATGAAAAGGC
>JAQGAO010005259.1:0-13843 GCA_034697705.1 Ommatoiulus sabulosus
CACATTCCTTTAATGCTTAACCCACATTCCTTTAATCCCCAATTATCCTTGGGCCTGGAATGTCTCCAATCATCACAGCAATTTTTACTAATTTTTATGAAATATTTTTATCGAAAATTTTACTAATTTTTGTAAATTTTTATAACTGTTGGGTAATCCATAAACATGTAATAGTTGGTTTGTAGAATTACACTAAATTTGCAATATTTATGTAATATATTTGAACAAATATTTCCATATTTAAATAATATTTTTTGAACAATTTTTCTGACATTTATATCGAAAACCATCGAAAATTAAACGCAAAATAAATGTTTTCTTAGAGCAATTATCCGTAATTTTTGTCATCCTTCACTCGTTATCAAATATTTCTACACGGCATCGCAATTTTATACGAATTAGCTTATTAATTTCTCGCAATTATTATTATTATTATACATGTAGTTCAAAATGTTTGAAAAATACAAAGAGTTTAGGCCAACAATGCCGTTTTGCATGACTCCTGATATGGCCGCCGCCGTTAAGTTATTATCCGCTAAACGCCGCTGCTGCAGCTTCAAAGCGGCGTCACTATTTTACCCGTTCTAATATATTTTGCCAAAGTTTATTCGTTTTGCGTTTACGCGTTGTTTCGCGACGATTTCTTCGCTGTCAACTATAAAATAAATCGAATTAATAGCCTTCGAACATCTGAAAAATGCGCGGAATGCGCTAGCTAACTAAAAACTGTTTTTATACGCCTTTCGTCGTGGATATTTACGACTATCGATGCACACGGGTAGCCCCATCTTCCAATGGAGTGATTCGAGTGAGTAATTATTGACTAATTCGTTGATTTTAATCGGAAAATGTGCGTAATTTTAGCGTAAGGTTCGAAAATTTAGACACTAATTTCGAGGATTTGCGTAGATTTTAGCTGAAAATTCGAGTTTGGGTGAAATTTTAGCGGTTTTTTTCGAACGCCGTTGCCCGGGGCGATAATCGAACGTGACGCCTAGCGCCATCTGGCGTCGAGAAAGCGAACTGGTTTGATTTGAAAATTTAGGACATTTCATAATTTTCATATATTGTATACATTTCTTAAAAATATCACAATCCAAAATTAATGCTTCTGCGTGATTAGCCCAGGTCCCATTTGCAAACTTTTTTCAAACAAAATTTCAGTAAAAATTTGCTAAATTTTCAACAATTTCAGAGGACAAATTTGCAAAATGTTGAGTTTCAGAGTTTCAGAAATTTTCCAAATTTTCAACAGATTCTGAGGACAAATTGGCAAAATTCTCAACCATTTTAGAGTACACATTTTCAGAATTGACAACCTTTTCCGAGAACAAATATACTTGTATTTAAAATTTGCAAAAACTTTTCGCGCTAATTTCGCCAAATATCGACACGAAACACAATTTTTCAAAATCGTGAATATAGCTTGGTCATGTGTCAATTTTGTCGTTGGTCAGAGAAATTTGTTTAAAAACCTTGAAAAGTCGGGGAAGTTGAATATAGGAAATTTCCGAGGAACCCTGCATGTATATATAGGAAATGGAAATTTCTAATTCGCAGTTAATTGCTTTCGTTCACTGTTGAAAAATGGATTTTATTGGAAATGTTTGGATTTGGACCTGAAACTATATTTTGTAAAAATTCCCACAGCCAACAGGATAACCGGAAGACCCTCTTTAAACAATTTATTTTTAGAAGAATAATGTGTATTTCGTTGTCACGATCTCGTTATTGTTATTTAAGTTTTTGTAGCAATTGGCAGAAGTTAACCACTACTTAATGATGGGAATTTCCCACGAATAAGACGTATAAACTTAATCGTGGAAATTGCCGGGACTGTAATTATCGTGGCAATAACTCAGGGTTTGAGTTTGAGTTATGACGTCATTTCCGGTTACTATAACGCGTACTTCGTTATCGACTTGTGGGGGAAAATGTTCGACGTCGCGGTTCTCTATCAAACCCCGGGTCTCCGTGCTATTCCTTTGGATTTCTGGAAGTTAATTCTCGGTTTACGTGGCACTCTTAATAGACACCGGGAATTTCGCTGCACGGACCCAGTGCTTATATTAGAGATCCGTGACAATATTATGAAAATACTGCGTTTTAAAATTCTAAAAAAAAGAAACTTTAGAATTTTCTATACTTATATTTTCAATTATCCCAATATCGTAATATATGATACATGCTAAGTTAAAAATCATGTAAGTTTTTTTATCAAAATTTAGTCTCAAATTGTAATTTTCCATTATCAGTTTGGCGTTGGTTTGGTAAAAAATTGAAGGACAAAATTGAAAAATTTCCCACGTTTTCCGAGTATACAAATTTTGCAAAACTTTCTACATTTTCCGAATACAAAATTGTCAAATTTTCTAAAAAAAAAAAGGCCATGCAAATTTAAAAAAAAAAATCTGTTAAATTTCCAAATTGTCATTAGTAAATTTTGCCAACTATTTCACTATGTCGTCTTTGTTAAAGATGATGTCATTTTTGACAACGTTATTGGTCAGGGAAATGTTTTTAAAAAACCTGGAAAAGTCAGGGAAGTTTAAAATGAAATTTGTGGAGGAACCCTGCATTTACAGTATAGTTTGTATGAAAAACTCGTGGCTAGACTATTGAGGATTTTGGGGCGACACGTAGTTCGTAAATGTGCTAAATAACTGTAAAAATGCGAAGAAATTACGAAAATCATGAATGGGATGGGACGAAATCCGGTTAGGAGATTGAGGCGTATATGCTCCACCTTCGCCGTTTTTATCAAATTACTTTTTCAACCAACGTTTTTCTCATAAACCAACTCACTCATTTACTCACCCAACTTTGATTTAGCCCTGGTTCACTCGGGTTACTCACTCGCACTACGCCTATATACTTCTTAACAACGCAACCTTTTGTTTTCGGGAATTGAGTTTCTTTTGGTCTTTTTTTATTTTTTTTTAATGAGAAAACAGAGGGATTTTTTTTATTTTATTTTATCTTAGAAATTTCGTTATCAGAAATTGTCCAGAAATTCCATAATTTGTTGCTGGTAATTTATCGTTGTTTATAGTTCTGTATAAATTCTGTATGACTTGCTAATACTATATACTATAGAAATTTTATATGTTTTTATGGGAAAGGTTTTGTTCTAGTCAGAAATGCGTTATTGTTGAACTGGAAATTTCTTAGTTTTATCTGGATATTTCTTAGTTTTATCTGGATATTTCTTAGTTGTAGGTGGTATAAGTTATATGAAAGTTTGTTATGATTTAGCCAGGAAATTTTGCGGAAATTCTCATAATGATGACTGGAGATTTCTCTCGATTAACCAGAAACTTCTTTTATTTGACCAGAAATTGTTTAGCCCACACATTTCTGTATATTTAACCAGAAATTGTCCGAAAATTTGTTATCGTTAAACCGGGTACTGTATTCAATAAAAATTTCTTATCGATCAACCGAAAATTTCACAATTTTAAAACTTTTTAATTCGTTGGGAGAAACTTTTAGTTTTTAAAGGACCTCTCGATCTGCGAGTGAGTCATTTTCCCCCCGTAATCGTTGGACGGAGTTGTGTTTTTTAAAACTAGTTTTTTATTTTATTGGATTAAAATCGTTTTTGGTTAGGACTTAAAATGGTCAAAGAGGCGAGTGGATTAACCGCTTTTTCGACACTCGCGTGGACTTCCGGTTTGAACACGTGGGCGAGGCCTAGAAAATTATGAATGGAACGCGATGACGTCATCGTTTCTTCGAATACGGACTCGTTTTCGGTTCGGGGTCGATCACGTGGTCGCGGCCATGACGTCATCGTTTTAAGGGTCAACCCCTGAAATCACGGTAAAGAAGGCGTTAATTATTAAACTCGTAGAGAAACGAGGGTCGTTCGGAAAACGCGTCAATCGTAAGTGGGCGACTAGTTATGGATGACCCTCGCAATAAAAACCGTTGTCGCGAAAGCGTGTATTTCTACCCCCAACGTTCGAAAGATGTTTTATTCGTTCATTTTTTGCTTAGATATGATTTTTAAAATTTGAATTCCAAGTTATTTTTGTATTCGAAACTCGTACGTATATACGAAACTTTTTTTATATGAAACCTTTTTCACTTATATTAAAAATGAAATTTTAATCTCAACTTTTCGAAGATGGAATGCTATACATCGCGTAACTTTTAACGCACTTAATGTGGTTTTTTTTTCTTAGTCTTATACATGTAATTGTTAATTACTGGAGTCTGGATTTGACCAAGGCGTTCTTCGCGAGCGTGGCAAGGGACTGTTCTTTATGGACGACCCTCGCCACAACTACAGTTTTACAGGGTGGCGCGAAAGCTACGTGTTAAAGTTCGGAACTTTCGTTACCATTTATTTACGCGAAATATGGTTTTAAATCCGATTACGAAACTTTCTTTTTCTATACGCTCTATTTCGGCGCCATCTTTCAAATCCTTCATTTCCATTCCCCCCATCCCCCCCTCAAAAAATGAAATAAAATAAAATAAAAAACTAAGTACATTTACGTAATTCCGGGAGTATTAAAAGAGGGGTGCGTAAAATTAAACGAGTGTTTTATTTTTTTATTCGAAGCGCTGATAAGGCGGCTCGTTTTTCAGTAACGAAACTCGTTAATCCGGCAGCGGCGGCTTAATTCGGATTAATAGAAATAAACGCTTTATCTCTCTCTTTCTGAAAACTCTTATAAAAAAAGGAGGACGTGCGTCGACCGAGATCGAACGTTACGCTATCTGCTCGGTAGACGGCGCTGAAACCATGAAAATTGATGCACTGTATCAGGGTATCCCCGGAAAACCTGGAAAAGTCAGGGAACTTGAACATGTCTGGGAGAAGTTAGGAAAGACTCGCTTATTTAGAAAAAGTCAGGGAAATCCAACGTATAGTCATGTTGTTGTGATAGAAAATTAATGCTTCTATGTTGTTAGCTCAGAGCCCATTTTCCGAGTATAACTTGCGAAGTTTCCCATGCCGTTTTCCGAGGACAAAATTGAAAAGTTTCCCACGTTTTCCGAGGACAAATTTGCAAAATTTCCCACGTTTTCAGAGCACAAATTTGCAAAATTTTCCACGTTTTCCGAGTACAAATTTGCAGAATTTTCCACGTTTTGGGAGGACAAAATTGAAAAGTTTTACGCGTTTTCCAAGCACAAATTTGCAAAATTTCCAACGTTTTCCAAATACAAAATTGTCAAATTTTCTTAACCAAATTTCAAGTATACATTTTTACTTTTTTTCTATATGATAGTTTTCAAAATTGTCATTAGTAAATTTTGCAAAATAAAATATACAGTGACATTGTTATTGGTCAGGGAAATTTTTCTAAAACCTCTAAAAGTCAGGTACGTTGAAAATGAATTTTCTGGGGGGACCCTGTTTATATTGAGCGCTTCTACAGAATATGTACATGTACCAAATGTACGATACTCTCGCAAAAATATATCGTATACGTGGTCTGTATATGTTGGACACGAATTTAATTATTATTAGTGTAAATATTCACTTAAAAAGTATAACCACGCTCGATATACAGTATACATTGCATGATTAGCTATATTTTTTTGGTAAAACGATATAATGTTTCGATTATACCAAATGTGTATAATACGTAGAAAAACATGTAACCGACAATGTATAATTGTATAATAAATGTTTACAGAAGTACATGTATATAAAACAAAATTTCCTAAAATGCTCGTTTCAGTACTGTATTCGATATGACATTGTATATAAAACATTTTTGAGAATATTGTAGTATACGTGTTCAAGTATAAATGCTATATAATTGACTATAATCATGTATGTTATATATAATTGACTAAATACATGTATATGTATACTGCGTAATTGACTGTATCATACTAAATAAATGTATACACTCTAAAAAAAGATAGGCCAAATTGCACCTCTAAAGGTGCAATTTGGCATACCTTTTTTTAGAATGAATAGTCCACACTGGAGGAAACGAGGAACTTTCTGTCGCTATTTGTTGAAGGTTGTTACTGGAAACAAACTTGTGTAAGCAAATGAAGAACTCGTAAAAATTTACGTAAACAATATATAAAAAAAATATGTAAAACAATTTATATAGACAACTGGCAGCAATTTGCAACAATGTTCCTGTTTCCTATACGGGGCTTAACAGTGCTATATGTAATTGTTTACTTGTACTATAATACATGTATATGTATACTACGTAATTGACTTTATTATACCATATGTACATGTATACTTTTATGAATAATTGACTGTATACATTGTATGCTAATGTATATAATTGACTACATACTTGTATATTTATACTATATAATTGGCTATATACATGTACATGTATATGCTATGTAATTGACTGTATACTTGTATTTATCGAATACATGTATACTGTATATGAATGTATTTCAGATAGAATAATGAACAGTTTATAAAAATAACATTTTAAACTTAAAAATTAAAATTAATAGGATATAAGTTATAGAATAAAATTATACAACGTGTATATGCAGGGTGTCCTAAAATTCAAAGAACAATTTAACAAGTGCATGCTACCGGTTTGCGCGTGTATAGATTTTGCTAAAAAGATACCAATTTTCGTAGCGTATAATTAGAAGTAATTATCGATTTTGGAAAATTTAGCCAAATTATACTATTTTTTTTAAAATAAAAGGTTAATTCGCACCTCGGATCGTGGATGTCATTGACCCTATTTATATTTAAGGCACTCAACCTATATAATTGCGCGTTGTGGGTGCGGTTTAAATTTATTCTGGTGATTAATTGAGTGATTTTTACCTTCGATTAAAAATCCTTCAATGAAGTTGTAAAAACTTGGTCCTTAATTCGCTAGCTAATATTTTAATCTTCGTTCGAGATCTTCGATGGCCGAATTTGAAGTTTTGTTTTTTATTATTTTTTAACGATTTCTTAAACGAGGCTAATCGCGAGGCTAAAGCTCATTTTTCTCAATGAATTAAACTCAAAAGAATGGAATTTAATATAATGAGCGTTTCTTCTAGTTTTTCATTCATGAAATTTGAGGTGAATTCATGAATTTGTTCCCGATTGTTTTTCGGATTATTTGAGAGATTAAGGCGCGGCTAGGCCTCGATTAAGCCAGATTCCGTTGTTGGATTATCGTGGGAAATAATGCAAAAATATGTATAGGTTGTCTTTTTCCTGTTTTGAAAACCAAGATTTAAGGAAATTTCGCCAAATTCGTCGTTGAAGAAATACGTAATCTTAGGCTAAATCGATAGAACGTTAAATATGTAAAATTTTGCGTCCATTTAAATATTTTCCATCAATTCATAATAATTTCTGCAAATTTATATATTGCCTACAGATATCCAATATTATCCACAGATTTCTATATGATTGACTAGAAATTTCTTACATTTTTACCAAATTTCCCACATTTTTCATAAATTTATAATATATTGTCTATAAATGCCTAATATTTTTTATAAATTTTTAATATTTTCCGTGAATTTATAATTTTTTTAAAATAAATTTATAATATTATCTTTAAATGTACTATACTTTCCATAAATTTCCAATTTCTTTCTATAAATTTTTAACATTTTCCATAAATTTCTAATTTTGTCTATAAATATATAATATTTTATAGTAATTTCCAATATTTTCCATAAATTTCTATTGTCTATTAATTTCTAAGATTTTCTGTACATTTCTAATATTGTCTATGAATTTTTAATATTCTCCATGAATTTATATTATTTTGTTTTAATACATTTCTAAAATTATCTATACATTTCCTATACTTTCCATAAATTTCCAGTATTTTTAATAAATTTTTAATATTATCTATAAATGTTCTATACTTTCCATAAATTTCCAATTTTTTTCTATAAATTTTTAACATTTTCCATAAATTTCTAACATTGTCTATATAAATATCTAATATTTTCTATACATTTTTAATATTGTCTATAAATTTTTAATATTTTTCATGAATTTATATTATTTTTTTAAATAAATTTGTAAAATTATCTATACATTTATACTTTTCATAAATTTCCACTATTTTTTATAAATTTAAGATACATTTTCATAAATTTACAATTTTTTTTCTATTATTTACCCCAAATTTCCCCAAATTTCCAATATTAATTGTCTACAACTTTCCAAAATTTTCCATAAATTTCCGATATTTTTATATATAACTATACGTAGTAATTTTTCTTTATATTTTATTAATATAAATTTTCCGTTTATTTAGCCAAGAACAGTATTTCCTGTATTTTTTCTTCAATGAAAACCAAAGGCGAATTTCGTTAAATGAAAACTGGTTTTTACGTTTTATTTTTTTTTTCATTCATGAGATTTGTTTTTAAGGCTCGGTTAATCGTCCCGATTAAAAGCGGATGTAGTTTTTTTAAGCCTTACTCTTAATCCTTTTTTTTTAAGTTTGGAAAATCCTTTTAAGGCAAATTCACGAATTTGGGCAACGATTTTTTTAAGGATTATTTTGCGGATGAAAACGTGATGTCATCGCAAAACCTGAAAATGAGCTAAAAACTGGTTGATTTCTAAAACAGTTGTTTGAATGACAATTAACATTTTAAGAGTGTTTTAGCGACGTGATGCGCTTACCGAAAATATAAAAAAAGCGTTTTAGAGAAACTCCTGTACCGAAAATTAGATACAAAAAAATACATATATTCAACGAATACTTTGAAATGAATACTTTTTGCTGAAATTTTCTACGTTTCTTTTATTTATTTTTTGTAAATTTTTGTAGTGGCGATAAATTTGAAGACATTTAACGTTTACTATAAATATAAATGTCTGTTATTTCTACGCATTTGTAGTATATATTCCTTAAATTTCTAATATAGTATGCGAGTTTTTAACATTTTCCATAAATATTTTATATTTTGTATATATTTTCCGTAAATTTGTAATATTCTATTCGATTTTTTAATATTTTCTACAAGGTTTCCTACATATGTTCCATCATTTTGTGCCATATACGAGTTTTTAATATTTTCTATCTACTTGGCCACACATATTAATACTTTCTACAGGTATATGCATATTGGTCCATAAATTGTTTGTATTGTATACGAGTTTTTAATATTTTCTGTATATATTTCCTGTAAATTTTTAATATCGTATACGAGTTTTTAATATTTTGTATATATTTTACGTAAAATTCTAATATTTTACAATAATTTTTAAGATTCTTTACAAGTTTATAATATTTTGTATATATACATTTCTTATACTTTCTCTTAATTTTGAAATATTTTACAAAATTTTCTTATACTTTCTCTTAAATTTGAAATATTTTGCATAAATTTCTTATACTTTTTTTTAAATTTGAAATATTTTGCATATACTTTTTATAGATATTTTCTAAGAATATCTAATAAACATCAACGTTAAATAGAAATTGTCCGCCCGTATCAACATTTAATCACTTTTGATTTATCGAATTTTACCATCAAAACTTAATTTTAGGTACATTTTTTATGAATATCTATTCGTCATACTCAGTAAATGAATTCCTTTTTTACGTAAAAGCCGCTGACTTAGGCAGTTTTCGTATAGCTCCATTCGAAAATAAATTGTCGTAAATATATACAGGGTGTCCGCCAGTCCCCGATGTCGCCATTTTGTCGCTGTTCAGATCTTTATTTATTTATTTTTTTGTTGGCATAAAATGCCGCCAATCAGAAATTGCACGAAATCGTAAAAGGTGTTCAAACCTTTGGCAAATATAAAAAGCGACGTTTCGACGCCAGCGCCTCGTCATTTATTTCGCCAGAGATGCAATTTTATAGAAAAAAAAACTCCGACTAAATAAATAGGATTTTTAAGGCTCGAATTCGTGATGGATGAGAAGGAAAACGAAACAAAAATTGGACTTTTTTGTGCTCATGGCCACCTGAGAAATTTTCAAAATCATTCTCGGATATAAAATAATAAATATACGAGAAAGTAAATGTTTTCCCAACGTGGTATTAGGTGCTTAGAATGATTCTTCAGGTTCAAAAAACTGCTTAAGTGAGGTGGTTTCACCCAAAAAACAGGAGTAAACTCGCAAAAAATGCATTGGGGAATTTTTGGGGGAAATACGAATGTAGATAGGAATTTTTTAATAAAGAAAAATTAAGCGAATATATTTTAAATTGATCGAGTTATGGGTTTCTTGAAAATAAAAATGAACAAACTTGCTAAACATACATCGAAAATGCATTACTGTACTGAAGAGAAATTTTTGGGGGAAATTTAATTTGTATTTTTAAAAATTTTAAGGTTTTAAAAAATAAAAATATTTGTAAACTTAAGGAAAAACTTGATGAAATTAAAAAAAAATTAAAAAAAACTAAATTTTACGAATTATTTCCAAAAAAAAAATATAAAACGCACATTTGTACGAATCTTATATTAAACGTGTTATAAATATTAGAAATTTGTTTAAAACTTGATAATTAAAAAATCAAAAAAACACACAACTTTAAAAAGAAAATGTATCGAAATTTACAAAACAAAATTATGCAAATATTTGTAAAATATAAAAATGAAAATATTCTCAAAATTTATGGGAAATGGAAAAATTGATATGGAATTGAAAAATTAAAGAAAACGAAATTTAATGAATTTTTTCTAAATGAAAAATTAAACATCTATATGTACAAATTTCAAAAACTTTTAAAACAAAATTTTAAAACAAAAATCACAATTAACTTTAAAAGAAAAAGTAGTGAAACTTCTAAACGAAAATATTCGCAAAACTTAAGGGAAAACTTAATGAAATCATTAAAAATAAATAAAATAAAATAGAGAGAATAAATACTAAATTTTAAAAAAGAATAATGTCTTCAAAAATATCACATTTTAAGGTTTTTTTTATGAAATTATTGGAGCGAAATTTGTAAGAAATAAATATCGTAAAAATATGAAACGTAATTTTCGATAAAATGAAATTAAGAAGCAAAAAACTTCGGTAAATTAATGAAATCACGAAAGATATCGAATTAATTTCACGAAAATAAATTAAGCCTATATTTTCTCAATTAATTGCCTTTGCAGAATCGGTCGAACAAGTTGAGTGACCAATTAAAAATCAGATTGCTGCAGGATGAACTTTCGGGGAGAAAAATTGAGGTTTTTCGGTCGCTTTTTATTTCGATATTAAAATAAATACTCATTTTTATGACCTTGGACAATGTTATTTTTATGGAAATTAATTCCACAACAACCGCAGAATTAGTTAAAAAATGCTACTGCTTTTAACGAACAAATAAATCGCGTTTTATTGTTATTTTCATTTAGTTTTTGTTTTAGTTTTTTTTGGTGGAAATAATAAAAAAAATAAATAGCGTATCGGTCAACAGTTTCCCAAACAACGCAATGTCAATGCCAAAGTAATCAAAACTCGATAAAAAATTATTAAAAATATGTCGTTGCGTGAAATGCATCATAGATGGCGCTGCGTGATTTACCAGAGGTCGCGAGTGATCGTAAATTCGTACGCGTGGACATTGCATTCAAAGCGTATACACCACAAATTGAGAAAAAGTGTCCTCATCACATACACTCACCGATGGTCATCAAACTCAACACATCCACCACAAGTTGAAAAAAATAACCATCACACTCAACATATCCGCCGCAAACTCAACGCACAGCACTAATGGTCATCACTCGAAACACGTTCATCAACAACTCAAACAGACTCAACACATCCACCACAAACTCGAACATGCTGTCATTAAACCCAACACGTTCAACACAAACTAAAACAGACTCAACACATCCACCACAAACTCAAGCAGACTCAATATATCCACCACAAGCTCGAACATATTGTCATCAAACCCAACACGTTAAACACAAACTAAAACTGACTCAACACATGTCCACTAAAAACTCAAACAGATTCAACACATCCACCACAAATTCAAACAGATTGTCATCAAACTCAACACGTTCAACACAATCTCAAACAGTCTCTACATATGCACCACAAATTCAATCAGATTGTCCTCAAACTCAACACGTCCACAACAAACTCAAACAGACTCAACATATCCACCACAAACTCGAACAGATTGTCAACGAACTCAACACGTGTTCATCACCAACTCAAACAGTCTCAACATATGCACCACAAACACAAACAGATTGCCATCAAACTCATCACGTTCAACACAAACTCAAACAAAACTTATCATTTTCACAACTCATTCGAACAGATGTTCATCCTGTACCCAACGCGCTGCACGAAAGACGTGATAAGTGTTGAGTGTGATAAATTTACGATCATTTCGTAGGGCGTATTAATTGAACTTTTAAAAGAGTCCAATCCTGCAGAGTGAACTAGCTTTTTTAAGACTCCGCTACTAAAAATAGTTCTTTTCGGTGCCAATAGCCGCCATTTAAAAGTCTTTTAACATTCCTCAAATTCAGTTTATTTTTTGTTTACGGCGCGGCGAGAAACTTAAAATAAACATTTTCTAAACACGTTTAAACACTTAGCAGCTTTTCACTCCCAATTGTTTTCCTTCAGTCTGTGTTTATATTTGGGAAATGAAACACCGCTAGAGGGAGACACAATTGCTCATATATATGTAAAAGTCAACGCGTTAAACACTGCAGTGTTCGTAAAATAGGAGTTTATTAAACACGTAACCGTATACGTGTTCAACACAGGCCGTACACGTGTCCGGAACATGTATATACAGTATATGGTTCTTGTTCAGAACGTGTAGCACGCGTGCTTGGAACACGAGGTGCACTTGTCCAGAACATGTCGATTACACTGATTACGTGTACACAACATGGCGGTATGTGTTTAGAACATATCGTGCACGCGTTATGAATGTCACGCTTATATCCAGATCATGGGTCCTCAAATCTAACGATTTCTGAACGGGGCATATTCCTAAAACATGTAGTGCACGTGTCCAGAACATGTAGTATATATACGTGTTCATAACATGTCGTGTGCGTGTTCACGAATTTTACACGTAAATTTAACGATTTCTGATTTTTTTTAGCCATTTTGAGAAAGAGGCTCCTTCCCTCGACGCCACACTCTCGAGGTGTCCACGGGACAGCCACGTGACCAGCAGTCTTAATCTAATTACCAGACGTCTGGCCTTTTAATTTGGATTTTTTTTTTAAATTAATTAAAATGAGGTCGTATTTCGATCGTTGCTATGACGCGTATTTTTTTTTTTTTTTTTTTTTGTAATAAAATCGATCTAGAAATTCGACGATGCGGAAATTTATGATTTTTGGCGAACTGGTTATGAAATTCAGGCCTAATAATAATAATATTTATAAAAAAAATTAAAAAATTGTGTTTTATTCAGGTTTAAAAAATAACAGCTGCTCGCATGCGTGGGAATGGAGCGTATTATTTTAATTTTTTGTTTTTGTTATTTTTGATAATATGAAATCAGGTCCAACAGGTGTTTACTCTGCTTTAACAATATTACGAACAATGGTAATAATAATTGAAGAAATTAACATAATACGGTTCATCGGGTACGATAAATTATTATTACGAAGTTAATTATGCATGGGAGAATTTTTTTTTTTATTTCTGCATTTTTTACGGTAGTTTTATTTTGTAATTTAGTGATTTGTTGCTGTAAATTTTGGTTATTTTTATTCTCCTCTATCGTGGCGCCGCGCCATCTGGTGGTGAATTACGAATTCTAGCGTACTGGTCGCTATTTATGATGCTGAGTGGGTAGCATTCTCGCCTTGCATTCGGTAGACCAGGGTTCGATTCCCAGGTCGGCTATCTTCGATTGTGGCTTTTCATGGTTTCCCACAATCCCTCTAGGGCGAATGCCGGGATAGTTCCATATT
>JAQGAO010005260.1:0-13842 GCA_034697705.1 Ommatoiulus sabulosus
AAAGTTATTTCACCTGTAACAATTTCCTGTTGCTTCATACATGGAGCGATACTTTCAGAATCTAGTATATCCTGACAGTATATGCAGAATTTGACAACACTGTTTCACAGGGAAATGGGGTAAACTAACTTGACAGCATTGCCTTTATTCCATCCTATGACGTACAGTGCATGTCTCTTTATTGGCTTTTCAACAGAGAAACTTTTGTTCAGTACTGTAAAAACCTATATATGACGACAGTTTCTTTCCAGAAATAACTTGCTCCTGCAGAGAGGATCGTTTACTATTCTGGAAATATATCTGGAAATTTTATACGAGAAATTTTATCGATGGGATTATTTAAACGCTTTAACCTTCCTTGCAATTCGCAACTCGTTTCCCATATTTTCGTGCCTATATGACCTCTAGAAGTAGACCATTCTAAATCCTTGACCGAGCTCCATGCTAAGACGGATGCTTACTTTTGGTCCTAATTCTTTTTGCATGCAATTAGACGATGGAATAATCTTCCTAAAAACAGTTCAGATTTGTTAAAAATTCAATTTAACAATGATGTATAAAGTCGATCGCATTTGACGTAGGAGCATTCTCTTGAAATTGTGCGAGACCCCCTACCATATGGCATTTTTTTGCTGAATGTAGGGTACTGAGTTGAATTGCACTTATCTGCGAATAATTTTGTTTTTCGAAATATACGCGTAAATATCAAGCAATAATATATCTGGAAAGAAGTTGTTCACACGATATATACGATAGTATGTTGTTCGAATATCCAAGTTATAGTTCTTAGTATATACATGTGTATTAAATTCTGGTTGTACGTTGCAAGGTTTTAATTTTTCGGGCAAGATGAAAAACTATTAATTTCAGCCACCAAAAAATGTCCTGCCGCATTTTACCCAAATCTTCACGCACACAAAAATGAAGAAACCCCAGAATTTGGGTGAAATGCAGATTTAAGTGTTGTTTGATTGGATTTGTGCTGAAGTGTAAAAAACACTTTCAAATGTTTAAAGTAGTTTGCGGAATAACAAATTGCTTAAAACAAAATTCTCTATAGAGCTCGCTTAAACTTGAACACGCGCAGTTTGAGGCCAAGTTGGAATCTGTATTCAAGTCTGTTGGCATGCAACAGCGACCTTGATACGTATGTTGAATCAACTTATTAGCAAAAATAGAAAACATTTTGAAAGTATAGCAAAAAAAAACAACAACAGCTGCTCGCATCAACAGATCGAAAAGAATCATTATAGGAAACTGAACTATCCGTGACTTCCTTTAAATCATTAAGCAGTTGTGTATTTGTTTAGTTTGTATTTAGGGTTCTGAAAGTGTTTTCGATGCTCTGATAAAAACGGGCTGCACGTTTACGTGATGTTTTGCCAATAACGTTTGCCTTTACTTTGTCCTCTTAGTTCTTCGGTTGAAGTAAGCCTAATTGCACCAATTAATAGGTTATTATGTATGAAATTCTGCAGAACTGAATTCGAGTAATGAAGTGCGAACTGCGCGCTCGGTACGATGTGCGAAAAGACACTAAGCATCTCACGTCTTGCGTCTAAATGCCAATGTTCCGAAGAGAAATCAATGCGACGAATTTTAGCGGCTTTTTAAAACAAAGATGAAAAGGAAACCCATTTCTGGCATGGTGCGGCTCGTAAAAGCTATATACAAACAGCAGATAAGTTTTGAAGAAGTGAAGCAACATCGTATCCGATGAGTTACAGATGCTTCAATTTGCTTAAATTAAGGTTGGGGATGACACGTGAATTAGCATAATCAATCCCGTTTAATCTTTCTGCAAACATTTCCGCAGCATAAAGCCGCCAAAGTTGTGATTTTTGAGAACGAGACCCGAATTAAACGCGTGTCTGTAAATCGATCAAACTATGTGGGTACTCGGACATGCTTTGTAAATCGCACTTTTGCAAGAAATCACGTGCGTGAGAGGTATGCATTAATTGAACTGCAGACAGCGGTAACCTTGAGTGATTATTTTTAAACGAATTATTGTCGCCAAACTGCTGAAAGTGCGATTCGAGAAATATTTGAGTACTCCCGACGTATTCATGGTAAATGCAACTGCGGGATGAAGGCTTTCCGCGCATCTTCTCAAAATTTAACAAAAAAAAAAATCCAGTTTCTCTACCTATAAGAAATGAGTTTTGCAATTGCTTGTGGCACCATCTAGCGATCATTCAAGGAAAGCGGAAACTAATGAAATTCGCAGGAAATGCATCAGCTCTCCAACGGGTCTATTTTTGGGTGTTTTTTTTGTATTTTATAAATTTTGCCCGGATGATAATTACTCTATAAAAAATTGTGCTGACTCTCCTTTTTCGACACTCTATACCAAAAAAGCATTATTAATTGTAGTATTTCAGAAGAGTTAAATTAAAAATAAAAAATAAGTTAATCAAAAATACAATAAATTATATATACTATGATTGAAATTGTTTTTGAAGTTCATTGCGTTAACATAACCGTTTTAGCCAATACGAAACTAAGAAGAATCATTTACAAAGCGAGAATAATTGAAACAGACCGATTTTCAGAAGAAATGTTTTTGCAACCATGCATGCAAGTACGAATTCAGTGAAAAAAACAAAAAAACAAAAATACACGGCGATGTACTCGATTTCAATTAATCGAAATGCAAGAGAGGTATGGCACTCGTACTGAAACTTTACGAATCGTACTTTGGTGGCAGTCGTGAACTCACTATAGTTCATTGTTTTAATAAACTGCGATAACCTTGACTCGATTTTTGCAAACTCAATTTGCGAGCACGACTGCCAAAAGTACGATTCGTAAAAGATGCTGGCCGAGTACCAAAAACAAAATTGGGACGGAAAAAAACAACCACGGAGATGGCGACGTATTTACGAACGCTGCGCAATGCACCAGCGCCAAAAGTACGTGGCGGCGGTGGCTCGCGTAACTAATTTTGCTACAGGTGGAAGGGAAATAATAATAAGGCTCGACCGGTAGGTGCCCCTCCGTACCATCTGGTAATACCGGTTAGATTTCGCGGAATCAATTAAATAACTCAATCGAGTCGAGGCGTAATTTAAAAGTCGATTCTATTATTATTTTTTTTTTTTTTTTTTGAAGAATTTAATCGAGTCGCGAAAATCCAGCGTGTATACTCGAAGCAGTTTAGGCCTCTCCTGCTGCTTAATAATTAAGCACCTGCCCTCCATAGCAGCTTTCGTTCGTTGTGTCCTGAGTGGAATGCGAGCGCACATTCCATCCCGCTGACGTCACCCTCTGCAACTCGCTCCCAGAACACATTATTTTTCTGCTGGGCCTGTTTAAAAAGCAATTAGGCCTACGCGCATTAGTCTCCGCACTCGAATGTTTACATTGTTAATTAGACAACCGGAACACGCATGCGGACCGAGGCATCCCGAAACTATTTGCCCCTAAGTTGGGAGCGAGAAATTTTAATCGTCGATCGTTGATAAACGATAGGCGATGGACGGCCGGGCTACCGTGCAGACGCGAACTGTTGCATGGCGCGCAATGTCCCCCAGGAATTTCTGCAGGTTTTTGGTGAGATGTGATGGAGACGGGTCACTGAGGTTGAACTCTTATCCCCCGTACCCCTGCCAGTCGCATTCGAATTGATGACGTAGACCCCCGAAATGCATCGGGGCTAGCGAGGCTGGGGATATTCGCATCCGCCGCTGCGCGTAGGGGGCGCTGCTATCGAAATCTAGAGAGCTCTATCGAAATCGGTTTCGCGTTCTCGAGATCTGTTGTTCTGCTCATAGACGTCACGTGAGTTCGTTTCACACTCAAGTTGCACTCGGAACTTGCAGATGATATATAGTACGCGAGCATCCGCGAGTGTACTTGTGAGTGCACCTAAATAAAATTCTGAGAGTACTGCATGCTTGACTAACCATATAAAAATAAAGGGAAAAGTTAATACCCTTTTTATCAGTACCATTACCTGCTACGATTTAAATAGCAGTTTAAATTTTTTTAAATTGAAATTATATTTGTACATGATATTACTATTTCTAGAATCGAACTCATTTTTCAAGTACTTGTGCAGTATTTCATATACAGCATACGAGAGAAAAATGGAAATTTACATCTTTACAGAAGTAAGTCTACTTCTAAACATTTTTTTTTTCTA
Source organism: Ommatoiulus sabulosus (assembly GCA_034697705.1). Classification (NCBI taxonomy): domain Eukaryota; kingdom Metazoa; phylum Arthropoda; class Diplopoda; order Julida; family Julidae; genus Ommatoiulus; species Ommatoiulus sabulosus. Next base: position 4,148 of record JAQGAO010005260.1, read on the forward strand.
CAGGGGATGCATATATAAGGTTTATATATAGATTCAGAAAATCCAGAATACTGATAAAACGAGGATCGAGCAAATTTTATATTTTATTGCCATATATAGAATCCTGTATATGGGCCTGCCGACCCACATCACCATCATGGTCGTTCGTCGTCATCACCATCATCCCTCGTCTAGCTCTGGCAAAGTGACCTCTCGTTAGATGCATTATGCGTCACTGAACTCTCGGCTGTGTGATGGTGGTGGGTACACGCGTACGGTTTAAAAAACTTTGGAATGCAGAAAATTTAAAAAGAAACGAACTCCTCTGTTGTCTCAGCAAATAGAAATGGCTGGATCGCCTTAGGTGCGCACGGGTTGCGGCGAAAATTTCTCGGAGTGCATTGCATGCAAGCAGATCCAGATACCATTTGGCAAAAAAAAATCGTATAGTTCAAGGCAATGCGCTGGCCGAAAAGTCAAGGAAAGATGGATTCTTACTGCAGGGCGAGGCTGATTAATTTTGTGCAAAATCCCAGCGCCATCTATGTTGAATAATATGCAACGAGTTATTCTATGGCAAAAATTATGCTTGTATATAGATGATGCAGGGCATGCTTCATTTGAGTTTTCAGAAATCGGCGATGTATATTGTGGAAAACCGTTTGCTTCAAATAAAATTTATATTATTATTGTTATTATTATCCGTTTAATCGTATATATGCGTGCAAAATGTTTCGGAATGGACCTTATGAAAAATTAAGCATCAAATCATCGATCGAAGTGAGTTGAAAGTCACATGATTGCGAAGTCTTCATCAGGTTCATTCCTTAGAAACTTTGCCAAACAATTATTTCGGATTTACATTAATCGGAACATACTGTACGTAGAAACATGCGATCTATATTAAAGTCCAAATTCAAAAGTAAAAAGGATGAATACTGTTAGAAGCGTGAGTAACATCACACATGTACATGTACATTCCGGCAGTATAGCACAATTTTAAAATGTTAGATGAAACAAACAGCAACATCAAAATATATTTCGAGTTATTCCACTATCAAGGTGTAATTGTTTTATGCCTGAACAAGGTTTCCGTACCCAACTTTTGAAAATCTAGCAGCCCCATCCAGCGAGTTTAACATAAGTTACTTGCCAAGAAATTTGATGCTCTTGTTTGTTAACTTGATTTGAGATATACATGTATGCATTGTGTACAGTCAACATACCCATAATAAGCCACGATGCCTTAAATCTGTTACCATATTATCTATAAATTTATGTTACCAATAGCCAATAATGGGGGATGATTTCATCTAGTTTTGAAAGGAAACCTCTAAAAAATTGGAAAACTCTCAAGAACAAAAACGCAAGAAGAAATTTGTAAGAAAAAAATATCTTGACTATATATATATAGTTTAAATATTTTTTCTCGACTTATTCCGAAGCATTCCACGTTCCATGTTTCATCAAAATACAGTATATTATTTGGTTAGTTCGCCCACCTGTCGCTAGAGACCATACTGTACTTCCAACTTGACGGTCCCAACATGTAACGTAGCGTTGCGCCAGCTGGTGGAGGAAACGCATTGCGTCTTGCCCAGGGCACGCCTACGTGAAATTCCGTGGAAATACCATTGCTGATTGGTTTTGATTTGCCAGATCATGTATATTTATAACCGCGTATCAATATGCATGCCTCAAATTGTTATGTAAATTGTTTACCACCTGTTTTACGTGAATTGTTATCACAATTATTTTATTCGCCTGGTGGCTACAACAATGTAAAACAGCGCAGTGCGTATACTGCGTTTATTTTTTTGGTATCTCCTTCGGCCATTGTAGATTTCTAGTGAATTAATAAAGCCACTGGATATTTCACTATTAAGTGGTTTTTAATAGCATGTTCTTATTACCTCGTATGAGAGATTTCGATTTGGCAACCCCCCTTCCGTCCCTCCCCGCCTTATCGTGTGGGAAAATGCGTCGTTTAAATACACCAGGACAGAAATACACGTCGTGGATATTGATGAATTGTTGACTACTATAAGGCGTATTATTTAGGAGATGAAATTTAAATTTGTTTTTTATATGCCGTGTAAATGACACGTTTTGCCTGCTGCATAATGCATGGATTTAATTGAGCGTTCGCGCACTTCATTTAACACATAAACACGAATGTAAATGCAAAACTTGAACGTCGTAAAACGTTAAATTTTATACCAAACTTTTCATTTAGTCCTTATCAAAACTTTTCTTCTTTTTTTTTTTCTCGTAAACTCGTAATAAAAGGCTGTATACGTAGGCAAGATGATTTATGTTATTCCTCCGTCCACTCGATCGTCAATAATTTACGACGAGTAAAAGATGGCGAAATATTACCAGTAATTATCTGGAATGTCGTGACATATTTCGTTCCGATATCAAAACTGCTTTTTAACGTTCAATTTATTACCCTGAATTTTTGCGATGCATTCCAGATTTTTTTCTCTCTCTCGAAAAAGTGTTCGCGCGAAAGTCCGTAGGGACGAAAAAAAAACTCGACAATCGGACATGCAGGAAAAAGCCATAAATTTGAATACGTTGTTGTTGTTGCTGTAACTTTTGCACAGCTGTGTGTGTTTGTGACAGGGTAAACTTTCTATCGTATGATGGCCGAGAGCGAGGTAATTTATGAACTTGCCTTTAGTTTTTGTTTTTAGTATGTATTTCGTCGACCATGCACCGATAACAATATTTTTTACAGCAAAAATCGCAACAAAATTCTCTTGCCAATGCTTATGACCCCTAAAAGGAGCGCCGTCCAAGTTTATTGCTGCAACTTTAGGACGAACTGGACATACAGTCCATAGTTAAAATTATGTGCTAGTTATTCACTTAGATAACATGATGTTCAAACGCTTGCATGTGTTCAGTGTCACGTTGTTTGTGAAAAAATATACCCACAAATCACGTGCCAAAGACTGAGCGGTACGTGGCTCCCTCTGTGTTTTCTGATGAGGGTATGGGATCGTTCTTATGGGCGTCATACCCGAGACAATTTGTTGCCGAACTTTGAGCATTTTATACTAACCATGACTTTTAAAAATGGATATTTCAAACTGTAAATAATTCGACTGCATTTGTTTTTAAAAGTTAAAAGAGATGAACGTTTGATTTCTCATAATTCGCATGCTAAAAAATCCGACTTTTTGAAAATGCCTCTAATTGCCAGAAATATGGCAACAAATTGACTCGTGTGTTGCGACAACATATAGCACTTATCAAATGTTTCTCGTTGGAGACGACATGGTCGATTTTACAGGTTACAAAACAGATAGCAGTTTATTGTCAACCTAGCGTCACCTGGTGGTAAGTGGTGGCAGTTAATAACTATTCCTATCTTGCTACATGATGGAGATGTTAGCGACATATCGCGACTAATGATTTAGAGGCCAAAGATGTGCATCTCGTTATAGCGAATTTAGGGTCAAAATTACAATGATGCCATCTTGGATCTTACTTTTAAGATCTCCTCAAAATCAAAGGATTCCCACCTCGCAAATCGCAATTGCCTATCTACTACATGTAGGCTACATTGACTGGAAGTTTCTCAAAAAGTAAGCACTTCCTGCTTCGAGGTTAGGTAAACCGTTAAATCGTTCTAATGGTCCGTAGATGAGGTTAAAGGTACAATATATAAATGGGGGGATGAAGGATTAAGGGGGTTACGACTTGATAAAATGCGGAATTATCCGTGAAACGCGTCGAGGGCCGCCAGGAGGCGATGCTTGCTTAATGGCCTATATTTTCCAAATGTGGGTCTACGTGGTAAGCGTATTCTAAACGCAAGGGTTAATCTTCGTTAATCCGCGTTAATCCTATTGTTTGCGTAGTGGTCAATGCGGACTTTCATGGCTCTAGGGATCGAAAAAAAGCGTGCAGGACGCCTTTCAGGTCACTATTCCGCGTGATCCAATCCCCAAACTATTACGTTTTTTTAGCCTAGGCTGGAGTTTGATCATCTATTCATAGATATCCGATGGCCAAAATCGCAAAATTTCTAGCAGTTTCAAATTGCGATCGTACAACTTTCAAGTCCACAAATGTGAGAAAAGTTAAATTGAGACGCTTTTATCCTATATACTATGGCAAATACGAAAAGAAAAGTAAAAACACTTCTCTCAATGTATGGAAATAAACCATAAAAGCCCACAATGAAAAAATAAACTGTATTCTAAAGTTAGCTTCCTACTATACTTTGTTCCGGATATTTTGGTTTTCAATTTCTTCCAGCTCAAAAAACGAAACCCTTAAGATTCGCGCGTTTGGTTTGTCATATCAATGTTCGAAAAGTTGAAAAATTCAAGATGGCAGCTTTGGGACCACCTTGCAGGTATAAAAAAAACCACACGGACAGGAAAAAGGGTCACCCATGAACCATTATTATAGCCAATGTGTCTACGACGTCTAAATTTAACATGTCGGAGACAGTGGGTCTGATGCCCGAATTGTCTTTTTCCCTCATCCAGTCCCCCCCTCTTGCCCAACGTTCACCTATATAGGCCCTTGGTCTTAATTATTTCTTTTCTCGGACAACGGTCACTTTCTAGCTCGCAGCCTACTCACCGTTGTTGGTCAGTACGGCGATGGCATTGGCTCCAGTGGACGGGCACGGATCCCTTAGTCGTCGTCGATGTCGCACATCCCGATCCATGGGTTTTTTTTCAAGCAAAGTAAAATGCCAGCAATCTGGACATGGCACCCCCGCTCGGTGCGAGCACACTGGACGATGGGCAGGCGACGGAAAAACATACGAGAACGAAGATAAAGCAAAAAAAAAAAGAAAAAGAAAAAACGAAAACAAAACAAAAAAAAACAACCGATTAAAAAGCGAAACTTTTGTTTACGCGATCACATCGCGGCGTCCCAGGGGTTCCAATAATCCGGGAAAACCCGTGAAAAAAGTAAGAGAACGGCCCACATTGGACGTCGGCGATTCACTGGCGATATCGTGAGAAAACGCGACACTCGTCGAGCACATTCGGGGAATAATTCATAATTCCAAACCTGGGGGAATTCCCCAGCCGGATCGGAGTGCGGCCGGTCAGTTTGCAGGACACTCCCGAGCGGTCGAGTGGTCAAGGCACTTTCGGTTTAGGTTATCCAAAATGTGGGCATCGCGCGTTTCCGGCAGACTGACTTGCTTGCTTAAGTTTGAAAAGACGCTCGAGCAGTTCCTATCCTGCTGGTGGTGTTGCGGCGACGATCGGCGCGAGTCGTTGGTCGTTGCCTCAATCGCTCGCTCCCATGTCCTCCTCGGTGCAGCAGCGATTGCATACTTGTGAATACGCTCGCTGCTCGCTGCTTGGTCTTAGCCCGCGAGGGTCGTTCGATATTGACCGGACACCAACGCCGGTGTGCGCACAAAATGGTTCCCGCGACAAAAAAATTCCACTTTCTTGACGAGGAGCACATTAGCGGCGTTGCGCCGAGTTGTGACTTTTTTTTTTGGAGACGTTGGGAAATTGAAATTTTTTTGGAAAGTTGTGAGCAGAATCCCCGCCATGAATATCGTAGTTCGAACAGAGAATAAAATTTAGCGATGTAATTTTTTTTTTAAGTTTGGGAGGTGCCCCATGGACGAACTTCTAATTTACACGTTACATGTACAGCTGTATACTGTATGCGTGCATTTATCTACGGGCAAATATACCTGAATACATGTATTGCCCGTAGATATGTAAAAACTATGAATGCATATACATAAAAACTATGATGCATATACATGAAATCACCATGTTGTGACTTTTTTTTTAGACGTTGGAAAATTGAAATTTTTTGAAAAGTTGTGAACAGAATCCCCGCCATGAATATCGTAGTTCGAACGGAGAATACAATTTAGCGATGTAATTTTTTTTTAAGTTTGGGAGGTGCACCATGGACGAACTTCTAATTTACACGTTACATGTACAGCTGTATGTGTAATGTGTGCATCTACGGGTAAATATACCCGAATACATGTATTGCCCGTAGATATGTAAAAACTATGAATCTGCGCATATACACGAAATCACCATGAATATGTGGTCAAGCAGAAGTGACTTTCGGACTGAGGGAAACTCGGATGGAAGCTTTACGAATCGCACTTTGGCGGCCGTGACGTCTCGTGTGCAAAAGAAATGCATGAATCGTTTGAAAACGGCGGATTTTCAAAGTCCATTAGCGCGCGGCGATTTTGCACACACGTGACTTAATTGATGGCTGCTGAAGTGCGATTCGCCAAATTTTGTCTGAGAATCTCTATAATAGGCTACATCATAAATGTAATTTCTAAAATAGTATCAATTGTATCAACAAGAATAGAAATAATGTTCAGGTAAAAGACGTGAGTTTGGGATGTCTTGGAAGAACTACTAATTCACGCAGCGCACGTACAGTAGTTCGTCCGTGTGTCAAAAAAGCCATATGAATATGATATCACTGTATGATATTGATCGGCCTGGTATGAATGTGCGCATGCGCGAAGGTAACGTTATGGTGAGGAACGATTTTGTCTTCACACCGGTCGTGTTGACCGAGCGTTTGTGGCGAGTGTGTGTTGTCCCCCCCGTGCACCCTCCTCTCCCCTAGCTCCTCGCAATCGCCCCTGGTGTGGCAGCGTTTTTCTCTTACCTGCTGCTCAGCACCAACCGGTTTACCAATGGGTGCTCTCCGTGCCAACTGGCCGCGAGCGTGGACGGGCGTGATTGGGTAGGACGACACGGAATTGGCAGTTGCTTAGCGGGCTGGACACGCCGTAGGGGGGTGCTTTCCCTGGTCACTCGCTCGACATGTTGGCCGTAGACGACACGAAGGCCCTAGGGGGAGCCACTCGATGCTTGCGCTTGTTTCACGTACTGCTTTCCATGGTTACACTTTGGCGAACGTGATCTAAAAGTCACCACTGGAACCGCTCGCAGAGCGGTGGTGGTGCATATTGTGACGGGAAACGTCAGATGGTGTTTGCATCCGCCACTCGTACTGCAGGCCGACACGTGCGTAACTGTCCACGTGAAGAGGAGGCACTCAAAATGGTTTCCCATTGCTCATTTCAAAATGAAGTTTCTTCACATCAATCTGTTGGCAAATTGAAGCCCCTCTCTGTAGCCACTTCAGCTGCAGCGGACCTTCAATTTCTTATTTTGAACTTTGCTGCTAGGTGGCGAGTCGATCAGTGGCGAGCAATGATGGTACTATGAAACCGAACTTAAAATTCAATTATGAGGATTATGGGGAATCTATTATACAAAGTAGATATGCCATCTCTGAACTCGCCACCCACTGACAAGGTAGCCAACTAGCCAAGTTTAGAAGTTTGGGAATGTTGGTCATTCCACAATAAACTGTTAAGTTAATTGTTTACTCACGTTGAGAATGAATATTAATTACAGGTATGCTTGGATTAATGTTTAATTTATGCATCTCTGGTGAATTCTTCCACTCCGTTATTTTCATTACTGATAGCTTTAACATGGCCCCCACAAGGGGGGGGGGGTGTTGAAATGGCTCTAGCCTTGGGGCCAGGCGAATGCTGGGGTAGTTCATATATATATTAAAATCGGCCATGACCGTATTCATTTCCCGTCCTACGTGTTAAGGCTAGGCTCTTCCCCAACCACATAAAGTGGTGTAATTTGCTATTGTTGCCGGTCCAAAGCCCGGGTAAATGGGTAGGGTTTGGAAGATGAGTGGCGATGCCTGCTCCAAAACCGACAAGGCGATTGATTATCTATTGCCGGAGTCTCATTGGCTCCGGTCTATGACACCAACGGGCCTTGCGCCCATGGTTGATTCTAACTCCAGTAAAGCATCATATCCTTAGGGGCAAGTCGCCAATGATTCTGACTTGGGGGCCTGCTTCAGGATGTGATTTTCATACTCGTCAAAGCTCTTTTTTTGGTACAGTGTATATGCATCTATTATGTTTCGTGTTGTAATCGCTCGAGAATCGCTCGTTTGCTATCAATATGGAAAACTCATCGCAAACTAGTTGAAAAAGTTGCTTGTAAACTGATGAAACATGTATTTGATTCAAATATAACAAGTTCGATTGCAGATTGATCGCACATCTTAAACAGATATTAATTTACATGTATATACATTGTACTATCAATTTGCCAACATTTTACCACCATTTCTTATGTATAGTTTACGATTACAGTGAAAGCCGCTTAATTCGATCATGATGGTTATACAGCGATTTTGATCGAAATAAGCGGTGACCGATATAGGCGATAAATGACAAACCTTATCAAAATAATTGGCTCTTATTTTAAAAATACATATACTGCATTTAATTGTAAACATATCATATTTACATATGAAGTTTTAAGTATAGTGTTTGGGTGCAAATACAAAGAATGCTTATTGCAGGCGCTTACCACTCGGCGTACACTAGCACCACCAAGAGGGATAAAAAATGAGGTATACTTTTTTAATGAGGGTGCCCAAGCCAGACTGAGCTTACAAAAAGCGCTTTATATATGCTTTCAAGAATGTTTTTAACATAATTTTTTTGGAAATCCGAAAGCAGATTTGTAAGACACAGAGTGGCACGCAGATCACTATTGGTCAAAAATGTAGCCATGCACATATACCCGCCTATGTACCGTAAAAACGTGTCCTATAGCTGGGCTCATCATGAGATGCTAATGCGCTTGTGCAAGGTTTTACGCGGAATGTTTCACTTATGGGGAATTCCAATCGTCCTCACTGGTGCAGTGCAGTGTATTGCCAGTGCAACTTGATCACGTGTCTTTTTTTGTTCAGTGCAACCTCATGATGTCATAATCCGCCATGTTGGATGCACTGACTACACTGGCTCTTTCGGCAGTGCAGTCAGAGTACACTCAGTGCACGTTGTTGGGACGAATGGAATAGTCCAGCAGGGTGCACCGACTTCAATGAAGTATTCACCATGGACCAATGGAACGGAACGAATGCAGAAACGTACACTCGGTGTACACCAGTGTACACTTTTTGGACGATTGGAATTCGCCATAAGCACAACGCATGCAGTGGCGCCACCAAGCACACTGACCATCACGCTGATATCAGCGTTCAATATGCACCCCAAAGCTGGAAATAAGAAGCTGAAAACAGCACGTCGAAAGTAAGCATTCTTTGTGTTCGCACGTCTGCGCACACGTGTGCGTGCTTATATGAAAGATGCTCAAACGTTTGCGTTATGTAGACATGTGGAAAATATGATCGAATTATGCGATGAGACGACCGGATTAAGCGACTTTTTCATAAAGGACAGCATATGAAAAAATCCGTTCTGACTGTTTTGACAGAATAAAATGGCTGACCGAATTAACAGGCTTTCACTGTACTTTCCTTCAGTTTGCCATGCAGCAGTTTTTTTCCATCAGGGTTCGGCAATGCTTGTATTACACCCGGGTCAAGAGCATCGCGGATAACACGAATCTAGGAAATGATTGTCGCTAACTGACCATGGCCCATTATGCAAATGCCGAATAAATAAATATAAGTTGCCGTTCATGCGGCGATTATAAATTGCTGTGCGAGGCCGATACCTCCTACATACCCGTTATACAAGGTGTTCACAGAAGACCCCGATTATCTAGGGATCGGAATCGGATAATCTTGATCGTGGATTAGGGTAGGAGCAGAGTGCGGCCGATTTCAGATCAGCTTTCTGCCTCCGATTACTAGCGCATGCGCATTCGCAAAAA
>JAQGAO010005261.1:0-13841 GCA_034697705.1 Ommatoiulus sabulosus
GCACAGCATTCAAAAGAAAAGACGTTCACGTTGTCGTTTAACGTGCATAGCTTTTTGGTGCACTGAATCTCTCTAATGTCGCACACACTTGCTCTACAACCCTCATACAAAAGTCCTGCAACACATCTGATTTTTCTTGCGCTTCCCACTTCAATGATGTTTGTCTATAAACAGTAGCGCAACTTAAAACTTCAACATTTTCAATCGAAATCACGTCACAGGGTCTATCTAAATCGGACAAAGTCATGTAACGGGGAAAAAAATATGGATATTGATGTGAAATATAGCTCGTAGATAAATAAATTGTAGTTGAATTTATTTTAATGCTTATGTCACGACTATTCGCATCATAACATGATCAAAAATCTTTTTCTTTTAAAAAAAACGTATTGTTTATCACTCATCTTTCCCGAACGCGAAAGTCTAAAATTTCTCAAGATAAGCAAAAATATAACTTAATACTATCTCATAAAAACACGCAAATTAGAGCGAATATGTATATTTCTGTGACATATGACATGGAGTAATTTCTCCAGTAGAAGTTTTAGAGAATTTGACCTCAGGATTTGTAAGATATAATTATTCCCCAGAAGGATTGCAATCTCCATTGTAACGTACATACACGTCTACCATATATTTTGCTAGCGGAGTTTCAGGTAAATTTATAGCACAATCCTTTCCCGTCATTAATCAGGTTATATCTCGGATTGGTCCGGTAATCTTCGATCGCATTTCCGACGTCATATTTTTCTCAGCCACTTTTTGGTCGCTGGCATTAAAGCCTATTGATTGCATCTGAGCTCCACTATATTTATTTGTGAAAATGCAATTGTTGTAACCCAACTGCGATAAAACCTATAGCCATTTTTGCCAATTCATTACTCGCCGGTACAGAGGATTTGAACATCAAATTTTCTGTTCTTTTTTCTTTTTCTTCATGTCTGGTGCATCGATGCTGCCAGTGTTGCCTTTTCTGATTATCTTTTGATGGGAGCTCATTCGTTGTTCTCGTTTTTCGTATCGCTTAACTATATTTTTTTTCCGAATACTTGATGTATGACAAATATACACTGTGAGCGAATGGATTAACAAAAGTAATCTCCTCATGAAGGAAAATTAAACCTTCAGTCGGATTTCCTTATTGTCGACGTCTGGAGCCTTTGAGTTTGCATACTCGTCGTTGTTTTTGCTTAGTCTCGTCCTTCTGGAAATTGGATTTAAAATGTACTGTCATTTATGCCAACTGAAATATATACCGGAGCCATGAAACGAGGTTTTCTTAATAAAAGCCGTATCTGTTTCTAGAAATGGGATTTACGGTGATGGGCATAAATTGTCAGCTATAACTGATGCATAAACAGAACGTCCATTTACAAAAAAAAAAAAAAAAAAAAAAAAAACTTTTGGAAGGATATTGGTAGGATTAAAACCGTTCATCCATCCCATTCTTTAATACGCTTGAAAACATAGTTATTATAAATTTAAGATTTTTAAATTTAATACGATAAGTTATTGCATTATGTGATTTGATTTTCTGGTTCAATGTACTGTACACTGTAGTTTTCCTAAAGTTTACTTTGTTATAACTTGATTTAATTTAAGAAGTATACTACTGCCTGCTACTAAAATTTATTGTAGGCATCCATGTGCTTATGTGGAATAGAACTTGTCTAAAACAAATTGATTAGAACACTCAACAAAAAATTGAAATATTATCTTTATCAGCGTTAATGTTGAACTGAATTGATACGTATATAATAACGATAGTAATGGTAAAGATTTGTTAGTAAATGACACAGGAAATTCTGTTTGTTATTCTGCATATTTAATCTTTTGTTTGTATGCCTAACGTTATTTAGTGTCTTTATATGACATTCTGTCGCAACTATAGTTCCATCATCACATTCAGCAGAACCATCGAAGCTTTGTGAAGCAACAACAGACCTGTATCTCGCCATGAATTTTATTGACAAAATCATGCATAATTTAGTTAGTCTACGAGTGAGGAACAATGCTGTTAGGATAACCATAGATGACATTCAATTTCAGGGGCATTGATTTGAAACGAACAAAACAACAACTAGGAAATCGGGAGTACACCATTCATGCTGTTCGCTTTACTTGATTTTCTTTTTGCAATACTGGGTGCGTTTGACGGAACACTACAAGTTTTTAAAATTGGGATTTCAACCGAGAAGTTGTTCGGCATGTTTGCAATTAAAATATTACTAAAAATGATGCACGGCATTTTGAAAATGTGCCTCCATCATCCTGTTTTCCCTCGTTTGTTTTTGGCCTAACCCTATAGGAAGCAAAGTGCATTTTTGCACGGGCAGCACCGACGTTGTCTCGCATCATCTATTCTTGTTTTCTCACTAACAAATCCCAAAAGCATTGGCACCGTCGATGTTTCGTGCGGGCCTCTTTCCAAAAGTCGCGAGCAGCCAATTGTGCAAATAGCTGGCTCTATGTTGTCTCATCCTTAACACACTTGTTATGTAAACACGCCTGCATTTCCAATGAACTATGCGGAATTTTTAATGGTATTGTGTAGTTGCGCATCATTATGTAGATGGTAATTTCATTCCAGTTTCTCTCTGCATCATATTTATTAGTCTAAGGCTGTTACCTGGCAAATTGGGGCCCTACGTGTTATTTATGCATAAGCGCCAGCGTCGTAGATATAGGCCTGGGACTGCATAATAAGCATACATCATCCATCATGGAGAGCGAAAATTGCTGTCACAAAAGCATGGGAGGAGGGATATGCGCGTTGCTCATTATAATCGACAATAACACTGTTCCGAGTAGATGCATCAGTTGTTGGCTGTTTGCATCCACTTTTCATTGTGCAGTTTCTAGGTATCCCATAGGTTCGTGTCAAACTTTTCACTCGTAAACATAGGCTGGAGGAAAATTACACGTTTTCCACCTTTTATTCCCCTAATATCCCGATAAGACGTACCAATTTATCATAAAGTAGAGCGCGATGCCAGTGCGAAGATCATTACGTTGTTAATAATGCAGTAAAACACCGATTCGCTAATTTTAAAATAAAAGAGTCCATCGGAAAAAACATCGTTTACATTTTGTTTTTAATGAATATTCGGCCATAGTGATGCTTCAGACGTACGAAATATAGGAAACTTGAGATAAAACTTTTTCTGCAATATTCCCTTTAATCTTTTGGGGGTAAAGGTAACGCCCGATTTTTCCAATTATATCCTGATAATAACTAATGTTTGAGTTTTGACTCGATATGCCTAGCATGGGATGTTTCAAATGCCCTATTAATTGGTGCGCATTTGATCAAGACGCTGCCGTGAGCTGCTTGTAACATGACGAGTTTAATTTAATGACATAATTGGACCAACATCCACATTATTTCCTTGTATACTTAGATTTATACCTGTTTTCAGTTTATCAGTTCACTTCGGTTGATGCATGTAAATCTGCGTAAACCCACCAAATCATTTATTGATAAAGAACTATATATTCAAAAGGCATTTTCATATCTCGAAAACCGCAAGTAGCTAGAAAAGAGGTTTGGATTAAAAATATAAACCAAGGAAGAATATCACATTGTAAGTAGGCCTATAAGTTTTTAAAGATATCTGAAATGGCGGCTATCCATACTCACTTGTATGTAAGTATTGATTGCCATTAGTCAGGGGCAGCACCCTTGCTTGGATCTCTTACAGCATTTTCAGAGGGTTGGACCTAAATTATGCTCCATTAGGTAATTTGAAATGCATTAGGTATTTTGAAACAAATGTCATACACGTATTTGCTTTCATTTTTAAGATATAATTGTTAAGCGGACTGAATAGGCAACCCCCACAACTATCTGAAAACGCTGACTCCATCCTATTCTACATCTGTTTGTTCAGATTCCCCCCTATTTATTATGAAAAGGGCGAGGAGGGGGATGTTTTATCGATAATTTATCTGGGAAGTAATTGCGCGAAAATCTTCCATTGCACAAATCTGATTACACATTTGTATATTATTGTCACAACATTTGGTAGTCATTTTCGTAAATTTGAGTAACAAAATGCAAGAATATGCACAATCTAATTTGGGAAAAACTTGCAAAAGTGTGAAAATGTTCTTCAAAAATGGCATCCATAGCTGCTTTTTATATTCGATAAATGGACAATACTAGTTTTCGGAGTCTTCAGAAAAGAGAAGCATGTACCATTGAAGTCCATTGATGCAATGTTATTGGCATAGTTTCCTGAATGAATATTATATTCAGAATTAATAATATCTCGAAGAAAGACGAAAAAAGTGTTAGTTGACGTTTGGAATTTTAGAATTTTTCCAGTAAAGTACAGTATTTTTCATTTATTCTATTATTAATACCGTGAAACTTTGACGTTTGCCTCGTCATCTCCCTACAAGATTTTAATGATCGACGTACGGGAACGAGACCTGACACTAAGCTCGTGAGGATCTACTGATGAGATATTTACAATTTGACAAGGCTCGTTTATTTACCAATTACTTTTGGAAATAGTTGACGACGTTTCCAAATGTTGACAAATCTGATAGAAACGCAGATGTGAACTCGTAGCTCTCACGAATTTTGGCGTGCTGACCACTGGGAAATTCCCAATCCGAATTCGTCTCTTTCATCCATATGAACGTCTGATACACTCGGACTGCCGTTCTTGTTTGCTCACAACGTATATGTATACTTTGGTGAGTGTAGTGCTCTTATAATGTGTTTGTTCAGTACTCTGCTGGACGATGACCATTATGCATGATGGAGCACGAAGCCACCATTCGTGCATCTGTAATAACATCATGCAATATTCACAAGTTCTATGGCCGGCTGCGCGGACATTCGAATACATTTAACTGAGATCTATGCAACTGACAAGGAGGTACATGTATACACTGTATAAACATTTAGAACTGGTTGGATTCAAAAATTGCGCATAAAATCTGGCAGATATACATGTATGTATGCTCTTCTATAGAGAATATGAACATGATTATGCACACTATTTGTGAGATAAAAATGAAAACAATTCATATGCTAATTTATAAGAATAGGGATATGTAAAATCCAGTAATATGCTAAGTTTGTTCTGATATACCCTATACATTGTATACATGTACTGTACCATTAAACGTGCTGAAGAAAATCCTAGCCTCAGAGTAGAGCATAATTCTTTTAAAAGCCCGTTATCATTTTTAATGCATATTTTCACCTTGTTCTGAGTCACGTGGCCAGTATCGTTTTGACTTTCTGACCTGTACGAAACTGAGTTATAATTTGAAACGCTTTTCTACTATATAAAGCACGTAAACATGCGATCGTAGTATCGATTCTCATATTTAAACTTAATCATCTTCTTAAATCCACGTTGTTTCTGTTCCAAAATTTACTTTTTATATTTAAAAAAATGTTACTTTTGATATCCAGTAGATGTACCAGGGTATGTTCATTGGTCTAGGCACAGGGTCGAAATAAATTAAACCCGTTTCAAAAAGTCGTACAAGTGAGTTGCCCTCAAGAATGTGAGGACATTTTTTCATCCTTCAAGAGGCAAGTGACAATGAGAAAAAAAATAATGAAATATGGACTCCCTGTAGATCCACATTTCCAAGTCAGTCTCGTTGCTAAATGAAAAAGACTCCACACACAACGAGCTTTACCAAACACAAAAAGTAGTTTTTATCCACATCTCATCTGTTGGGTTGACTTTGCTAGCAGCACAACCAACAAGGAGAACCCGAATCCATGCGTGATTTATGTTAGTCCCAGGAAGGAGTGCACGATCCAACATTTGTGCCAAAACACTTGACAGCCAGCGCAACAATGGCAGCCAACAACAAAATGCTTTTGAAGAGGTGAATGCGTCTTAACGCCACTCTAGACTTTGCCAAAGATTTTTTCTTAATATGTAAGAAAGCCCGGATCTTTCTCTCATAATCGATTTTTCATGCCTTTTCTGTGTTTTTGTCCATCCATCATTTGCATGCGCTAATACAGTAAGCATCTAAGTTTCAGGGCTGGAACACTTCTCAATGTTGGGCATGAACTTTAGGGAGCGATGTACAACACGCGTGCGCAAGGATTCGATATGAAATTCTAACTCAAACATGAACCTTTGCGCTTATGATGCAATCATAATGCCCTATTCACAATGATTTTCCAAATTGAAAAGATGGTCGATGGCGTCATATTGAAAACGTCACAGATCTTATTGACTGTAGACAGGAAATTCACAGTGAGAAAATGATTCACAATGAGAGCGACGTGTCGATCTGAATTTGACCAGATTTGGCCCGGATTTGATCCGGGAAGATTCTTAATTCGTACCCGCCATGTTGAATTGGTTGACCGTCGATAGAACTGGGTTGGAGCCCGCTTCTAAAATGTTCGTCAACCCACCAACGAGGAAATGACGAAAAAATGGACGTCTGAAAGTATATTGCGCGCATGCGCCATTTTTGTTGATTTGGGTCATCGACGCATTGTGAACCCATTGTGAATACGGTGTAACTTGCATATGAACTGCACATGAAATCAAATGATTCTTTTACCATTGACTGCGTGGGAAACACGCGCATAAGATGTCGTTTACATAATTAAAATGTATTTGTTTTGATTATTCTAGGCTCCGAGCGTGTGTTTCTCCTGTTCTTTTGATGTCGAACCTCTGGAATTGCATACCTCATGGATCAATGAGAGGAATATGAATAGTTGGCCCGCAATACATTTGAGATATTAAAACTTCTCCAGTCATAATTTCTTTGTTCCTTTTAAAAAGAAATCAAGGCGATGTAGCTAAAAGTTTGTTTTTGCTCATAAAATGTGAGGAATTGGAAAACGTCCTATGTTGGTGCGCCCGAACCATGGAGGTGGCCATGAATACGAGGTTCTCTAGAGCCATATGACGATTCCAATCAACGTACAATAGGGCGCTCCATACAATGGTGAAATGCGCGCCTGAAAAGCTCGGCGTACAAACAATCGCCTAGGATTTTAGGGTGTGAAACGAGTTTCTTGAAAGGTTTTTCCTTTCGTTTATAAATTGAAATAACAGATGAAGGATTTCAGAAGGTTATGGAGATCGGCGAGATGCCTTTGTAAATATTCCCTGAAAAAAGTGCTGCTGGTGCATTAAGCAGATCGCGGTGTAGACGGCAGAAGTGGAAGTAAATCATAAAGAAGCAGACAGCTATGAAGCACATTTATAATACGATTTTTTATATGCGCCCGCCTCAAATATTCTTCGAGTTTTCAATCTTAAACACCACTCTTAATGCCTCTATCAATTTCTTAATTTTGCCAATTTTGATCGCTCGCTAGCTAACAATGGCTGCTAAACTGTGCCTCGGTATAGCCTTGCAAGGTGCAGATATTCTCCGCCTGCATCTTTTCTAGTAAAACAGTATTTGTTTTGCTAATTCTGTAGCGTTATAATTTACGATCGAAATATTCTTTGAATTGGCTCAACGTAAAACAATACTCGCGAAACTGAGAAGTACAGTAGTGAGATTATTTTCAAAGGCGGCGTTGTATTTTGTAGCTGCAAGACGCGAGGTTTACTAAGATTGGAAACGAAATATGAAAATTTGCAATTCTGAACATGTTATATTTTATCAAGAGCGATATTAGACTCAAAAGTTTGATACTCACCATCAAAAGTGTTTCTGTTAAGTGGAATTCCGTCTAATTGCACGACTTCGTATCACTGATCTATAGGAAGGAGAGGCTCGCTTTATAAAAGTTACTATAGCTTACCTTTCGGCTTCACCCTGTATAATCCCGCTTTCCCACGCTTACCACTTTCCTATCTGGTTGAGTTTTAGCCGATCAATCACCGAAGAAATCCCCCGGATTATTGCCACTATTACATCGAAACGGACCTGGTAGGCGCTTAAATGATGAACGAATTTAATAATCTGGAGCCATAATAAATGACGTGGGCCAACCGCCACCGTGCGCGCTTTATTGGGATTCGTAATGGCTTTCGAGGAGCTAGGTTTTCTAAAAAGAAAAAAAAAATGATTCAGCTTTCATTAAATCCCATTTCTTTTTACACTCGCTCTTCTCGTTTTTCAATTGCTTTGAATGGGGAATTTTTTCCTCTCTCTCCTTTTCTCTCGTTGGAAACATTTTCAAACCGAGAAGAGAGACGCATTCACCGCGCGTTTGATGTTCTAATAATGTAGGAGTGCATTCGTGAATTAGGCGGAGATTTATCCGCAGTGTTTCAATTCAATCAGCGAGAAAATGAAATTTCAATTAACAACCGCCATTAGGCAACCTGCTGTAGATTAGCCGCGCTATAAATCACCCTCAGCCTCCTTATTAGCCTATAGCTGTTCGTGCGCGATCCTATTGTGCTCGGGAGTGTTGTGCATGGGCCACGAACCATGGCTCGACGAAACAACCTCGTACATGTACATCTATACTGATTTAGAAGAAGAAGAAAAAAAAAGCACTGAGACAGGTTTTTTTTTTTTTTTTTTTCATCAAATACAATCCAGCGTTTCGTGAGTGAATTAGTCGCGCCCATTGAAATGCAGCTTTATTTGGGCTTCTGTATGATTAACGTGTTTCTGAAGAAGAGGCAAAGTGCTTCGAAAACTCGAAACAATGCCTAGCTCGTGCGACAACGAAAGTACATCGGGTCACACGAAGCATGTCTCCGAAACGAAAAGTTTGTTTTTCGGTGAAGTTATTTTATCGTTCTTTTTATGACAAATGACATCTACGTCATGGTGAGTACTTGTACATTGTAGAATTCGACGCATTTGCTCAATGGTCAATCTCAGTCGCATTTAAGTATGAGTCTTTCGTGAATGAAGTTTGCATTCGCCGTGAATGAAGGTACCGGTATTTACATGTACCGATATTCATAATGGATATACTGTACAATCCGTACATCTCGTTTAAACATTTTTAAAAAAAATGCTGCGCTTACACATGTACGCATATAGCTACGAATCGCATGGACACCCTGTACATGTATAAATGATTTTTGGACTTGCCTGCAATTCATACGTAACTTCATATGCTACATGTACATGTAGTGTACATTATATGCTTAACGTGTTGCAATAAACGTTTAATTAATGAAATGGGTACTCAGATAGGTACTTGTCGACTTTGCACACGTGACTTCACGAATGTAAAATTGCGATTCGCGAAACTTCTGAGTACATTACTGTGATATCCCTGCACCGATTGTATTGCAATAGGTTACGCAACTACATAGGGACTGTGTAGGAGTTGCAGGGAACTCCAAAATCAATTATACAGGGTGAGTACAGTTGCGTGTTTTATTAAACGCGATGATCCTATAGAATATTGTCTCAATAAATGTTGTATACATGTACAGTATATGCAGTGTACATGTACAATGTAAACATGCCTAGGTAAGTCTACTATATTTCAGCTCAGTCTGTTTATTCCTAGAACGGGCCTCTGGCGTAAACATAGACTACGGTTAATGTTAAATCACCGGATGGATATGAATTTAACGATTTTTAACGTAAGTTTATTCTCTGGGCTAATTTTCCTTTCTACGTGGCATATCCGTATATTGGAGAAAATATGAACATAATGCAAATTTCTCTTCTGGCAGTTCACCATATAGGATGTGTACACAACGTTGACTTTGTTTATGCTTTGTATCCGGACTTTGTCAACCCCGTGGCGCATGCAGTTGCTCCGGTTTTTAATTCTTGAACAATAAGACTTGTTTGCCATGCTTTTATCCGCTTTTACATTGTTGCTATTTGCTCAGACCTGCACGAGGTCGTTGTGGTCGACGGTAGGTGGTGGTTCCTAATGGCCAGGTCTTGCAGTGAAATTAGGCATTGCGGTAATAAGCTTGACATTATGGCAAAATTGTAAATCAAATAGAAAAGTCAAAACTGTCAACATTAATAAAGCAGTCGTCTGAACAGACAAATATGTTCTACGACATATGGAACGTTAATTTAAACCTGGTGTTACATATCTATTAAAACAATTTCTTACGAACTGCAGGATTGAAATAAAAAGTTGGCAAGTTTTCTTATTTTTTTTGTCATTACTATAGAGTATTTATTTTTACAACAACAAGAAAACGTGCCACCTTTATTATTAAAATACAGAATATGCGTGATATGCTAAAACTAGCAATATTTAACGAGGAGTGATTAAAAAATCCGATTTATTTTCTCTCTATTTTAATGAAAAAGTGACAACGTTATGTTACTTATATTAACATTGCAGTATAATTTTAAAACTACTTAAGCCAATCTAAAGTAACCGAAGGGTTCCACTCGTCTTTGTTGTTGGTTAGGAGAACATATTCGCGAAGGGTTCATTTCGCATACCTTTTTCCATGCAAAAAGAGATTTACCCTGCCTAACAACAAAAGACTTGTGGAGGACATCTTAAAACGAAACTGTCGTGGTGGTAGAGGTTGTCATTGTAACCCACTGAAGGAACACCGTGCTCGGATACGGATACTTTCTATTGGTCGTTCTTTCTGCGTACAATCCGGAATTGGAATGGTTTACCTAAGGACAGCCATAAACTTAGGGAAATCCAATTTAATGGCGCTATTGGGGTCAATTGTGATTTGGACTCCTAGTCCGATTTTACTTGTAATACCCCCCCTACCACATGGCACTGCATGTGCTGACCGTAGGGTAATAATTTGAATTGAATTGAAGTTCGAGTACTAAATTTTGTTGGTAAGTTGAGAAGGGGTAGGCTAATTAAAAAGCGTAGGCCTACTTAAGAATACATTGTAGGTATATTTTCGTCCATAAGTTGAGTAGGGGTTATCATAAAGCGTTCTTAAGAATGAGTATCTTCGTCCATAAATTGAGTAGGGGTCGTTATAAAGCGATTGAGTATCTTCGTCCATAAGTTGAGTAGGGGTCATGAAAAAGTGTTCTTAAAATTGAGTTATCTTCGTCCTTAAGTTGGGTAGATTATTATAAAGCATACTTAAGAATGAGTACATTCGTCCATAAATTGAGTAGTGGTCGTTATAAAGCTTACTTAAGAATTAGTATTTACGTCCATAAGTTGAGCAAAAGTTTTAATAAAGCATGCTTAAGAATGAGTATCTTCGTCCATTTATTATGTAAAAGTCGATATAAAGTTTTCTTGCGGGTTGAGACTGGGTATTTTCGTCACCAACTTGTGTAGGGGTTATTATAAAACGTACTTATGATTGAGTATCTTAATTCGTCCATAACTTAAGTAAGAATGGTTATAAAGCGTACTTAAGAATGGGTATCTTCGTTTATAAGTTGAGTATGAGTCATTATAAAGCCTACTTAAGATTATGTTAGTCCATAAGTTGAGTATGGGTCATTATAAAGAGTTCGTAAGAATAGGTATATTCGTCCATAAATTGAGTATGGGTCATTATAAAGCGTTCTTAAGAATGTGTATCTTCGTCCATAAGTTGAGTATAAAGCGTACTTAAGAATTAGTATATTCGTCCATAAGTGGAGTAGGGGTCATTATAAAGAATTCTTAAGAATAGGTATCTTCATCCATAAGTTGAGTATGGGTCATTATAAAGCATACTTTAGAATATGTTCGTCCATATGTTGAGTATGGGTCATTATAAAGAGCTCTTAAGAATAGGTATCTTCGTCCATAAGTTGAGTAGGGGTTATTTAGTGTACTTAAGATTGAGTATCTTAATTCGTTCATAAGTTGAGTATGAGTCATTATAAAGCGTTCTTAAGATTGAGTATATTCTTCCATAAGTTGAGTAGGGGTCATTATAAAGAATTCTTAAGAATAGGTATATTCGTCCATAAGTTGAGTATGGGTCATTATAAAGAGTTCTTAAGATTGAGTATATTCCTCCATAAGTTGAGTAGGTGTTATTATAAAGTGTACTTAAGATTGAGTATCTTAATTCGTCCATAAGTTGAGTATGAGTCATTATGAAGCTTTCTTAAGATTGAGTATCTTAATTCGTCCATAAGTTGAGTATGCGTCATTATAAAGAATTCTTAAGAATAGTTATCTTCGTCCATAAGTTGAGTATGGGTCATTATAAAGAGTTCTTAAGAATGGGTTCTTAAGAATCTTCGTCCATAAGTTGAGTAGGGGTTATTATATAGCGTACTTAAGATTAAGTATCTTAATTCGTCCATAAGTGGAGTATGAGTCATTATAAAGAGTTCTTAAGAATTCGTCCATAAGTTGAGTAGGGGTTATTATAAAGTGTACTTAAGATGGAGTATATTCCTCCATAAATTGAGTAGGGGTCGATATAAAGCGTACTTAAGTTGAGTTCTATTTCCGTATAGTCCTTGTACTCCAAGATGGTGGTCTACCGAGCGGCCCCCGAGATGATCCGATTGATCGCCGAATTGCGACGAAAAAAAGCCGAGCTGAACCGATTGATGATCGCCAGCGAACGAAGCCAGGCCGAGCACGCGCGGAGGACTGCCGAGCACTCCCGAGTAATTGCCGAACAGTGCCGAAGGGTCGCCGAGAATGAGCGAAACACGGAGCTGTATTTGAAAACCTGTTTCGATTGAATTAAAGTTCAGGAGAAGTTAAAAAGAGGCCCCTAAGAACTCGCTGAATTTGAAAAAGAAATCGAAATATTGTTGGAAAAGTATTTTGGAAACCTTAAATAAAATTAATCGCACTTGATTTTGTCGTTTAAAAACAAACTCCTTCTATTTTACGTTATAAGAGTCCTTTTCAGTAAAGTATAATTCGGATATTCAGTTTCTTGGACTTTCTCCCGTCGATTTCGTTCGGGAATTAAGAATTTAGCCAGAAATTGCCAGAAAAATGAATTTAGGTTTGCATTTCTTGCCACTCGGAGTTTTCCGGCACATTTTGTCCATTTTTAAGGTTTGCATTTTTTCCCACTCAGTGGCGCATTATCTTTTGCGCATGCGCGCTAAAACTGAGGGTGATAGATTAGCCAAAATTTTGCCAATTTTTACGTTTTCATTTTCCATCACTAGGAGGCACTGTTTCTCTGCGCATGCACACTACAAAACTGAAAAAGGGCTTTATTTGTTATTTTCATAAAATGTACCATTTTACGTACGGGGGCATATTTCAAACACTCCCATTCCATCAAATGGAACGTTTTTGGAATTATTTGAAACACTCTTGTTCTATGCTGACAGAGTCCATTAATGGCCTCAGGCAGGAGGTAAAGGACATGCTTGCATCCTTCACTGTGGAGTTGGAGACGTGTCCGCAGCTGCCATGACGAGGTGCTGTTGTCCGCCAGGGTGCGGCTGGTGTGTGACTGGTGGAAACTAGTTTGCCCCCCGTTGACCCTGGCGTGGCCACAGTCAATCCCAATGTGGCTAAAGGTAATCCCGTGCCTCCGGCTAAGCTCATTGCTCCCACTGTTGGCCCAGGCGATTCTGTGGATCAGACTGGATCAAGTGCATCGGGGAATCAGTGTGACCCAGTGGGCCAATCTCAACCTTATCTAACTCAGCGAAGCAAGAGGAAACGTTTGCTGTCCAACAACGTGTCGGCTGTTCCCCAGTCTAGCGAAGGGGCGATACCTAGTGTCTCCACTGAGGGCGATGGCACTGGTACGAAGGCTCCAGGGGCAAACGTGGCATCCAAGCTTCCGGACGGGAACCCAGCGGGGGCAGAGTCGGTGAAGGTGGCATCACATGGCTCCCCCCTGGGCGGTACATCGTATGCCACTGTTGTGGATTCCGGCTCAGCGGGAGGATCATCGGCCTCCTATACTTCCAGGGGATCGGCGGGCCAACCCGGCCAATGCTGATCAACTGAGGGCCGTTCCCCCACGGTTCAAGAGGATCCAACGTTTGTTCGTGTCAAGGCTGGCACCCAATACTGG
>JAQGAO010005262.1:0-13840 GCA_034697705.1 Ommatoiulus sabulosus
TTCATCTACATTTTCCTGCAATAAAACGAATTTCACCAAATTGTGGACTTAGGCCCTTTTTATTCTCCTCGCTTCATGTATATAAAGCCAGTCCTTTGAAATGAAGTTCCACTGTGTACTGCATTTCGATGAAAAAAAACCAGTATAGCCTACATCATATTATTTCTGCAAAAGAAAGTGCAAAAGTTTGGCCGTATAGCAAACTCGATCTACATTACTTCCTGAAAATGAAAAACGAATACGGTTGTTGCGTTCCTTGATAAACTTTCTCCATTAATTTCCCCCGTGCCTCTCGCCGCAGCCTTTTAATTTATCAAATGCGAATTTCCGCCCGTCTTTGAAACCAGTTCAAATAGATGATATAGCTGTACCTTTTTTTTCCTCTCTCGTTTAAAAAAGCAATGTCTCGGTGTGATCCTAGACATACGCTTCCTTCGCAAATTGATCGCATTAATGGGGTTTCGTTGTATTTAGTTGTCGCTGGGATTATCATATAAATTGAAACAGACAACAATAGCTAGTGCGTATGGCTTCATTCATTCAGTTTTTTATTGAATTTCGTTTGATGCATGATAATGCTCGCTCGATGCCCCATTTGTTTTTCTTAGGCCTATAGCGCCTTCAATTCATTTCTCTCAATCAGCGCATTTGCCGAGGTTGTCTGTGCAACGCGATCATAAATTTGCGACAAACACCTTGCTCCGGGAGATTTTCCTTTCCTTTTTTTTTCTCTTAATCTATACGGTGGTATTGTATTGTATAGTATATAGTCTCTCAGTTTTGCATCATGGCGCTGCACGCTCATTATGCAAAGTGGTGCGCTCGGTTGAAATTGCATGATCGGCATTCCACAATCATTAATATCACGCGCATTTCGCTACATTTTCATCGCTTCTGCTCGATTGGATTATCTCGCCTCCTTGCTCCACTGATGGATGCAAGAAATATACCCGTGTTACCTCTGCTAAACAACGGACCTTACCCGATAAACCTCAAAACTACCGCGCAAATATATTCGTAGTCTTATTGTGTATTTCGATCGTCCTTTGTTTATACTTCGGGAATCCATGAACCGAGATTTAGGAGCGGTTTTTTTTTTTATAAGATTGAACCAAATTGCCAGAATGGGCGATAACGTGCACGATATTTACGTTCTGTACTGCGAACCTCAGGGCATGCTGTTATGATCGATACATCGACGCCGCGCTCAATAGTAATTGATTCGTACTGCCAGTTTCACAAATACTCCACTAATACAATGTTGTGTTTCGACTTCCGTATTTTTCCAATCTCCGTTGTTTTTCAAAAAAAAAAAAAAAATTATTTAAAAAAAAGTTTCACGAAATTGTCATATTTAGTCAACCTATGTCCATAGTTGACATGGCGCATTATAATACGGATGTAAAATTCGAAGAATCAGACTAGACGTGAGAATTGCATGGTGCTCATGCAAGTAAACTTAATGAAGTTTAAGCACTGCATTTCAGAATAAGCACATGTAAGTGGAATGGATTCTCCCAATTAAACTGCAAATATGTTTCTACGGGTGTTTTTGTAATTTGGTTAAAGTGGTTATTTGACTGGGATTTTAAATACAGATGGCGCTATAAGCACGGTATAGGACTAGGCTTTGCTCTAGGATGTGGCGCCATCTTCAGACAGACATCGATATCCATACACATGGATTTAATAAACATCGAATGTGCTTTAGGAATTTTCTAATTGCGATTTTTCTTTCGTTCTAGTAAAGTGTTTTGATGATGTGAAAAACGATGCAAGAGGTTGCAATATATGGTGAGTAATTTCTTATTTTTATTTGAATTAGTGGATAATTTTGATTCCTTGATGCAGCCGTACTTTATCTATAGCAACCATGAAATCAAAAGCAGTAATTACATAAACATGTCCGTGCTAAAACTTAGTGTACAGGTATATAGTTTTAAACGAGTTTCTAAACAATTGCCTGTATACTTTACCTACTGCGGATAACAAGAACGACAAAAACCTATTTTTGACATTCATGGAACCATTTTTGGAAAGTTGTTTTTAAATTTATATTTCGCTGTGTCAGACGGAATACATGTATTGTTTAAACAATTTATAGCAGTTTTGAAATACATTTATGAAAAAGAAAAATTTACGGAAATCCCGACGCAAACGACGCACTAAGATTCCCGCAAGCACACCAGCGCCATGCAGAGCTTGGCGGTGGTAATTTACGTCGTAAATAGCTCTATCCAGCTTTAAAACGTCCCACAACGTTTCAAGAAACCTCGCCATGTTGAATATTTATTCGCCGAACGCATACGTAAGGTATCATAAAATTGCGCAATTTTTGGCATTTACCTAGCCCGTTTCGACGGGCTGCCACGCATTTTATGGCGAGAAAAGCAATATTTTAAGTTCTTATTGAAAGCTCTGGTTTCATTTCGCCGCGAATATAGTTTGCCTCAATTTTAGTTGAGGCCTGTAAAATTTCCCGAATGCTATTCATATCGATTTTCGGAACGCCGTGGCGTATGAAATGGCCAACTCTGGAAGCGGAAGAGGAAAAAAAAAAGTGAAAATATCTAGAATGTAAAGATTTAGCCTTTGTGGCCTATAGGATGTTGTTGTTGATGGCGTTGTTGCATCTCTCACGGCGAAGATGCGCACGAAGCGGTGATATATCTGGCTGTCAACTCGAGGTCATCCGGGGTCATTTCACTATGGGGCTAATACTCTTTCATTATAATTTATGACGATGGATGCACCGTCGAAACGCGTGCCCAAATTAACGATTAGAGGAGGAACGGTGTTGCGCTTCGGGATTGAAACGTATACGTTTCCAAACTGAAAAGACAAAAACCACATGCGTCGTTCGTACATTGGGTCTGGTTCTGTATGATGCACGGCGTTATTGATTAAAACCTGACCATCGGAGTGTATAATGCCGATGGCTGCAGCTTGGGAATTTGGGTTTGGGATTAGGCGATCACGTTTTGGGCAATAACAAATGTGACGTTCAAGTTTCAATGCGCGAATGTAACGAATCAACGACAGTGTCAAATCCCAATAGCCCGCGCTCCACCTTGTACTTCCCCAACCATGGCTGCAGAAACCTCAGGGACAGTTGTCCACCATTTTCTTTATGCATGTAGTTCAGTCATTGAGACATGGATGCAATGCCGGAGAGAATTCTAATATTACCATGTACCTAATGTCACCTTACCAAAATAATTTGTTCTATGTTTTAAAAAATGCATATATTTAATTGTACATACGTCTTTACATATTTTTAAAATTATATTTCCAAAAACAAAAGTGATAAGTAGTGTTTGATATTGTCTTAGTTTGCTGCAACGGCTGAAATTTAATTTTTCTAAAATACGCAGAAAATCCGCTGATGCGTTGGATGCTTATATGCAAGCTGTGCGTTGTCCAAACGTGTCCGTGCTTGTATGAAGCTGCTCAAACTTGTTTCGCGCGTTTGCGTTATGTAGACGTTGGGAAATTTGATCGATTTATGCGATGAGATGACCGAATTAAGCGACTTTTTACATATAGCAGCATAGGCACAAATCCTTTGTTTTGACTGAATAAAAGGGCTGGCCGGATAAAGCATGATCGAATTAACTGGCTTTCGCTTTAATAAAGTATACTTATGTCCATGTTAAGCATAATTGTCCAATAGTCACAAGTATACATGTATTATGCTTAGCTTTTGGACATGAGTGTACTTCTCGTTCACCCTGTAGTTTTCAGGATGAACGAGCGTGCAATGCCGTTTGCAAGCAAATCCAGTGTTGCAAGATTCTCCTGTTATTTGCAGAATGTATTATCCAAAGAGGAGTAAATCGTCCTACTTAAGATTTTTTTTTATTTCTCGTTTAGCATACAGTAGTTTGAGGTTTATTTTTTAAAAAAATAGAAAGGAG
Organism: Ommatoiulus sabulosus; assembly: GCA_034697705.1. Taxonomy (NCBI): domain Eukaryota; kingdom Metazoa; phylum Arthropoda; class Diplopoda; order Julida; family Julidae; genus Ommatoiulus; species Ommatoiulus sabulosus. Next base: position 3,918 of record JAQGAO010005262.1, read on the forward strand.
ACCGTAAATATTTTAAAACATCAGCTGCGCGCAGAAAGAATAGTTCTTTACTTATGAACAAGTGCAAAGCAAAATTCGAGGAGGTCGGGAAATAGTTCCCTGGATAATCCGCAAAAAATGTAACATCCAAAGGATGGAGAAAAGCTGCCATCTTTCTGGAGTGTATTATTTCCGCAGCGTGCGTGCCGGGTATATATGAGGTCCTAGATATGCCGCCATATCCCCATATCTACCAGGCTCTGCAATTTGAATAATGTGCGATGGTCATATGCTGTAACTGCCCCAATTCTCCACAGCCTCTACAGTATTTCTTAAGTTTTTACCAAGCTGTTGCACGGGTTTAAAAATGAAGCATCATTTTTAATGTTTTTCTGAAATGACACGTACATCGCATTTGTTGTATTTGTTCCAAAAACAACTGGCGTCGCACCAATTTTTTTTTGTATTTTTTTCCAGTAACCCTCTGTAATCCGCAATCCGGATAATTGAGTCTATACCGTATCCTAGTTTATTTTTTCAGAGAGAATTGTATCGTTCGACGTTTCCAACATGCTCGCTGTATGCTAGTACACGTACATTTGTATCGACCGTTCGATGGCAACTCTGTATATAGCGAGTCATGGTCAGTAATGCGACTGCGGGCAATTGTTATATACCTACACCCATGCCTGCAGGGCAATCTTTAGCCGCCATGTTTTGAAGTAATAACTGCATGGAGCAACCCCTCATTAATGTGGGCTATTCGTTCCACCGCAGTTTATATGGATTTTGTTAGTATGTACCATCGCATTTCCTTCCTGTCCTTTACATGTATATTTCAGAGGTGGGTTTTTTTTTCTGTCTTTTCTCCCTCGTTCTCTCCCATTGATTCGCGCAGCAGTGGCGCATCATGATGTATTAAATTCATCGTCGGTCTCTTCTCCCATAGTCTTCTTCCGTCAGCCTTATTGTCATTTATCACCTAGGGTTCAGGGCACAATATATATGCCAATTGCGGCTTTTGCAGACTCAGATCTATCACCCGCTGAGTAATGAAAATTGCAAAGATTATTGGCAGGCTATGTCGAAAAATGGCGGTCCAATACGCGTTATGCTCCTAGCCGTATATATGCGTGTGCTTTTGCCAAGCGCATTCACCTAAATTCGCTCGATCGCAAAATGGACGAACAAGTTTCCGAAAATAGTTTTTTTTCCCCGCCGTGTCACGTTATTGGCAGGGGTCACTACGTCATTATTTATATGCTGTTCTTAAACCTTCCATAAGATGTTTAGTTGCCAAGGTAAATGGCGAACAAATGTCACAATATTGTAGTTGTCTTATAGAATCGATTATTAAAAATGTATACGCGAAAAGGACGCAAATTGTTCGACGTCTAATTGTGTCGACACGATCATTGGGCAAAGAAACATGTTGAAATATTTACGCAATAGTCTGTTCAGTTTTTAACAAGAATTATAACTGAGGCATACTAATATACATGCATGTGTACTTTTGAAATATTGCTGTTAGTTTTTAAACTAAAACTGCTGCAAAGAAAAGCATGGAAAAATATGCACCTTCGCAAATTACCACCGCCATCTATAGTGGATTTTGCGCAACAAGTGGATATGAGTTTGTTAGAGGTATGCTGGAATTATTTATTGGTGGTTTTGATGATGCTAGTTTAACGAAAACGGTGATCCCAATGCTATTTAGGTGCATGGGTTTTTTTCTCGCTTGCAATACATTTCTCGAATGTTTATTTAATATACATGTTTGTATGGAATTGTTAGAAATTCTGCGTGTATACTTGAGATAGTGATGAAATATGTTAACAACTTTACCGTTAAAGGCTATAATTAAATAATGCGTGAATCTTCCTGAATTTTTCTTAAGTTCGCTATACATGTAGTTTGGCTAAAGGTAAACTGAACTTTTATTTGAAAATTCTCATAAATATAATTTAAGTAAGATGGTATCACTCTCATGTAAAATAATTTCAGGAAATTTTATCGAAATTTATTCCTGTAGAATACTAGAATCTTCCTTCAGCAAAGCGCTGACCATTTTCCAGCACCCATATCTGTTGTTCAAAATCCACGACTGAATTTCAATCTCGTTTTCTTTCTTTTTCTGCTTAATGCGCTCGTATAAATTATTAAAGTGCGTGATGGCGCATAATCAAAATAGGCTTAACTGAAGGCAGTATGTACATGTAGATTCCAACGATGAATCGTTCAAAATGTTGGAGAAACAGAAGCTTCATTTGCATACGTAATGCGCTGGATGCCGCGTGGCTTTCTAAGAAATTAAAGCGAAATGATAAACGAGAGATTGTAAAACGAAATGCTGGCTCTTGCTCGTTTAAAATATATCGGAGTTTGACAACCAGCTGTGAGCATAATTGCGAAAGATAATTTATTAATAGCAAATGTCTGAGGTTTCCTATTTCACGTATCTCAAATCTAATTAATGTAGGCCCGTAATAATCCCATTCTCGTGTTCGTACACGCGAGCGAGAGAGTAGCACTCGTTGCGTTCCCTTCTATGATTTTTGCTTAACTTTGTTTACGTTGAATATATATATTTTAAATTAAAGTTTTCTTAAGTAATAATCATTATGCGTGCACTTGGAGATTTGCTTTTGCGTGCAGAAAATTATATCTGGTTTTCAAACTCGTATCCCATCTCGAATACAAAAGAACAATTTAGCAGTGGAATATAATGGCATTGTAGAACTGATGTGAACTTGTAACTCTTGTATTTTTAATACAAAACACATTCTACTTCATCATTTTCAAATTTTAAACTAGTCACATTTGTATAAGGAATTTTAGATATTAATAAGGGGAAAACATATCATGAATCACGATTCGCTTACTAATCATGGAAACGTTAACATAGAATAAAAAAAAAGATGGATTTACAATTTTCTTTTGTCCGAATTTTTTTCGACGCCAGATTTTTTTATTGGTTTGATAATTTTTTTATTTCTGAAAAATTGCCGTCAAATACGCTAGTCTGTTTGAAGCCCTATACTTTTCGTAACAATTTGGTGGCATTTTCTGCGAGTGATTTCATTCCAGATTTCATGGAAATATGCTCTTCTTAAAAAATGGATTTTTCCCGTCGTTGCACGCGACTATATTAACTCTGCGAGTTGTGAAATTGCTGATATCCTGCTTAGAAATTCAGATGGCTGTGCAAAATGTCAGAGGTCCATTAGCAGTGTCAATGAGAAATTCTCCGCATGTCATCAAAATGGCGACTCGGCGCACTGAAGCACGTTTGATTTCCTATCTGTCCTGGCGGGACAGTTCCTGTCCAGAATCCTGAGTAATGGTCAAAAGAGGATTGCGGATGGTTATCGGGTAATCTGCTGCAAAGGTCTTTCCGTCCTACTGTATGTGTAGCTTTATTTTTCCTAGCTCTTCTACAAAATGTCTTCTGGATGGCCTTCAGACTTTTTCATTGCTTCTCATTCGCTTTACAGCTGTCTTTGCCTGAGCATTGGCCAGCGCATCCACGTTGGTTATTGCGGAATTGCACGGCATATATAGGAAGTGACCCTTTCAAGAGGTTAGCGTGAGGCCTCACTAATTCTGTCTGGGACAAAGAATCCAACTTGTCCATCAGTGTAGCACAATTCAAACAGTCGAGCTAAAGAAGACATCCTAGCTAGTGTTATTGTTTTTTGGCATTCGAATGGTCACTAGGTGGCGGTATAATACAATTAATAGCCATTTAATTAAGAACGCCGTCTTTATTAAACATGGAAAGGATAGATAAGTCAACGTATTCATTGTTTAATCTCATATAACGTTATCAGTATCTCTATACCAAGATTACCAATAGGTATACAGTTATATACTGTATGTACATTTACAGACAGTTCAATTCAATTCAATTTTTTAACCTGCAGTCAGTACTTTGTACCATTTCGCAGGGGGGATTATTATACAAATTAAGTCAGACTATAAGCAGCCTGGTCATGATCGATGGACCCCAACATCACAATTTACATGTAGTTATATTTCCCGTATTTGTGATTTTAACGAGGAGGATGGGATGGGAAGACGGTCATGGCCGATTTAATATAGGAACTATCTCAGCAATCGCCTGGAGGAATTGAGGGAAATCATGAAAAACCACAATCGAGGATAGCCGACCCGGGAATCGAATCTGGGTCTTCCAAATGCAAGACGAGAATGTGAACAGTATGTATACGCCCATCAGTATTTCCAGAGTTTTACATGTATACTCGAGCACTGGAATTGGAATGTATTTTCAACTTAGTGTATATTTACAGTATGTTGTATATGGCCACGTGTTCTTAAACCTATGTTAATTTTCTCATGACTCTTCGATTATTTGTTTTTAAGTTATGCACGGGAGCAGGTTTGGACATGTTCAGGCAATCAGGTTGTTCAGCCATATGCATGCAGTATTCGAGTAATTCCCCAACTGTAATCTGGTGAGTTAGAAGGGTTATCACCGCCAAAATTGTGACTTATACAGATTCGATAATTGCTCTCCACAAAAGCTTTTCGTGTTGGCATATAGAGTTATATAGGACAGTATAAAGATGAGCTACGGCTTTTATTATGTCGAAGTGGCTTCTTAAGTGAAAAGTTCGACCTTAGAAAGATAAGGTTAGATTTGATAGCGTAAGATATCAAGAGATTAATCTCATAAAATGGCTCGACTCTGGTTTCATCCTGTGGCAAAGAGCCAGAAGCGAGTCGGAAAACTTGATCTTAAGTTCGCTATATAGCTTTCTGTGGGTTCATCAAGATTTATCGACTCATTAAAGTTTCATCCAGTTAGGTACTAAAAGAATTTTAATTGCATCCTATAATGAAATTCCTGTTGTGTCCAAATTAAGTATCGCTTCATCGAACTGGAGAGCGAGCAAGCAGGTCGTGAAGCTAGTCAAGGCGATCGAGTTACACCAAACTAAAGTCGATTTTTGCCCACTTTCCATTCCTACTTCAATTAATGTACAATTTCGATATCGTGGTTTGCGTCGCAACCCGGCATCTGCTCCGGAAATTGCTAAAGTTTTATGAAAATCCATATAACTTAAGATGAATTAACCGCGAAGAAATGCCTGGTGGAGCAATCAATAGGGACGTGGAATTTCAATTACCGCCTTGAAAATACCAGCAAAAACGCTGAGCATGAACTTCGACGAAGAAGTAAAAAATGTTCAAAGGACCCTTACATTTCACGAGCAATTTGCGCATAGCGAGAGTCAATTTTCTTCCGACCAATGACTCAAATCAACGCTATGATGAATAGGCGAATTCCATCCCATGAAAAAGTGAGATGAAAAATTTCGACTCCGACCAGGCAAAGTCGGTGCTGAAAGACTTTTAAATTAAAAAAAAGTTTTCTCAGAGTATGGAAAGTTCATGTAGATCTATGAAGTTTTTGCTCAGACGTAGTCGCATCGTTGAAATACCATGGCGTTATACGCAAGATTCACGAGTGTTTATCAGAAGTTTGAAAGATGGGCAATTTCTTCTCTTTCTTTTTTTCCTAATGTTTTTTTTTTTCTTTTCTTCTCAAGAAATTTCAAATTCTTGTCATTGCCCTCTTAAAGACGTTTTTTCCGCATCCCTGCGAGCGCATTCGCTGCAGTGTACCAAATGCTTTAAGCCTGCCATCGAAAAATCGCCGGCAAAGAGTCATTGAATTTCATTTCACTGTTCATTTCTGAAGGCGATAAAGAAATCCAATCTGGGTTTTATTTTTTCGCACTTGTCCGCTCACTGCGTGACCTCGGGCTTTCTTCAATTTCTGACAGAGACAAAGACGTTTCCTATCAAGCAGCCAGAACATGACAACGAGTCAATGCCCAAGGAGCAATAGCGGATTTGAAAGCATTTACTACTTTCATTGTTAATCGCATTACCTCTTTGTCTTTCACTCGCGTATTTTTTTTCCCCAAAAGGTTTTCAAAAAAAACTATTGCGCACTAAAGACAAAGTAGAGGAACTTGCTTTGCTTATAGGTACGATCAAAGTCGTGAAACGAAAGGTGCCGAGATTGCTTACGCAACAATGGTACCAAAATGGCATCTATAAACCACGTGACAGCATCTCCTGTAAGCACTTCCGCTTCAGAAGTGACACAGCTAAAAAATATCCCATATTCAGTAAAGGCCGTCACGCATGAGACAATTTATATCCCAAAACTTGTTTCCAGATATATTATCTGAAACGTATATTATCCGTGCGTTGGGAAAATAAATTTTCGGGTGATTTCCTGGAAAAAAATGATCCTATTCTGAACAACTTATTTACGGAAAGAAACTTGCGTCATATGACATGCTTTACAGTGATGCACAAGAGTGTTACGACCTTAAAAACGACCTGCCTAATTAGCTTCGGCTAAAACACGGAATTGTCACATCATACATTGCCATCAAAACCCTGCATTCATTGCTTTTTCTAAAACTGAAAAACCTTTCATTCACTTCTGAAGCGATGTACAGAATTTTCGCAAATGAATGCGATGTATTTCCCAAAATAACATTGGATGCATTTAAAATTCCATTTCGGAAACTAATTAAATTAGCAAGAAACCGAGCAAGGGGCTGAGTGGTTAGCATTCTCGCCTCGTATTCGGTAAACACGGGTTCGATTCCCTGTCGGCTATCCTCGATTGTGGCTTTTCATGGTTTCCCACAATCTCTCCAGGCAAATGCTATGATAGTTCCTATGATAAATCGGCCATGACCGTTTTCCTGTCCCATCCCAACCTCCTGGTTAAGTTCCCAAATACGGGAAATGTGATTTACATGTAATTGTGATGTTGGGGTTCATAATTACTATAGACTGCTTAGTCTGACTTTAAGTTACAAAAATGATCCCCCCTGCCAAATGGTATACTATTTACTGACTGTAGGGTAATGAATTGAATTGAACCTGATGTGTTTATTTTGCTCATCAATAATTGTAGTTTGATTTGGTTAAGTGATATACATGTAGTTCAACGTATACTTCATGTTTTTAAAATGATGTCATGATACGGTTATGCCATGCTATCTTATATACCTCACTGGTTCCTTTCAATAATGAAAAGTGGCACACATACATGTATTTTGGTACAACTCCAATGAACGCTGGGATGTGTGATGGGGCAGTGACTGAAATGTAAGTAGGCCCTTGAGTGACACCCCCTTGCGCGGTGGCCACCCTTTAATTTTCGATTAGTTCACAGCCGGCCTATGTTTAAGCGGGGCATTGATTTTTTTTTCCTTTTTCACTGCGCGGCAGCTCAGATCAAAAGTGCATTAAGTGCAATTTCATGTCTGACAATGATCTTTTAACCGCTCATTTCATCCATTTCGATACTGCCAAATTAAAGAGCAAGCGAGGAATATCAATACCAGTCACGAAAGATAATGGCCCAGGTAAATTGCTACGTTGCTAGACTCTTGACATATTGATAAAAAATTGAACTGAATACATTCGAAAGCCTTCAATATACATTTGCGTTGCATTGCATGTATCCTTGAATTCATATGGTAGCAATTAATGGTCAACGAAAAAGGAAGAACGTAGCGAAGAAAGGCACATATTGCAAGCCGACTGGTTTTGATATTCGTTAATTTAATTGACATAATTGACATACTTTAATTTGACATAAAAGAGATGGTCTCCAAATTATAGAGCCAACGAACGTCATGTGCCATTCTTCCTTTAGCGTCACAGTTATTATACTGATTGAACGTAGAACAATACGATGCGCGTTAATGCTTAATGCGGTAAATTTTAAATTTCTAGATCGATTGACCTGGACACGAAACAAAAGTAAAAATCGAATATGCGCCTGTTTTCATTTAAATTAAAATCAGCTGTTGACAAATTGTACGTTGTCAGTTGCATGAAATCAGTATTTGAATTAGTTGAAATTTTTTTATCTCATTTCCCGTTTTCTCATTTTTGTGCATAACGAGTGCACGATGAGATTTACTGCAGCAATTTAATATGAACGGATAAATACAGTGATTTGGATAAAATCTTTTTACCCCAAGCATTTTGTTTACGAACTACCCACATGGAAAAAATAAACATATTTGTTATATATGGAACATATACTGAATTGGCCCAATTCCATATATATTCCATATATTGCATATATGAAATATATATGGAATTGGGCCAATTTCAGTATATGTTCCATGTATAACAAACATACTTTGAAAATATATTTTTCAGCTATATTTTTCCATTTGGGTAGCTGGGATAATTTTTAATTAAATTTTGTTTTTAAATTCCATGTCATCACACGCAGCGTTTCAACTTATCGCATGCATAAAACAACCGAAAAATTAATTTAAAATGTTGAATATATAGCATATCGTTAGTTTATGAATCGTTGTTTGCTAACATTGCTTTGCTCACGCAACTTCTTTTTTAAACGATGAGATTTCGCTTTTTATTATCCCTTTATGTTTGTCGAGTTTTCTTCCGAGAAGATGATTTTCCAGGAAGAATTATTGGAATTTAAGCTTACTTTAATAGGCTATGATGAGCTACTCGGGCTATTTCATTCGCCCAAATTACGACATAAATTAGGCGCCGGAGTGTGCGGAGCGCTGATTACGTTTTAACGAGCGGTTAAAATCGCTTCCAGCATTCCGCCGGTTCTCCATTGTTGGATTGCGCAAAACTCCACCAAAAATCCAAATTTATTGGATGGCAACCTGGTTTCGCTCTAATCGGAGATTGGTGCAACCCGTCAATTCGCAATTCCGCTTGCAGTATCGCGGCCTCGAAGGGAGCGAGCGTTTAGGTCATTTCAATTTTTCAGATGAGTTGCTTTCAGAGCGACAATTAGCCTTAATGGAAGGCCCATCTGCCAAGTGGCCACTGGTCAGTTTTGCGCGTGCGCCCCACTGACCGCCATCGTCGCACGCAGCGCGAGGATGATGCACCGCAACTCCAGTTAATGAATGAATAATTACCGGACAACAGCTGCTGGCCATTTTGCCTTTTATTTCCACACCACCGTCCATGATTTACGTTCCGATGTCAGATCGATACTTTTGAAAATGGGTTCGAGCTGCATGCTTTTTGCTTTTGTTGGATTGAGTGCAAATACGTTGCTTAACTACTGTACTAACCAACGCAATCGTATGTGCATTAACCCCTTTTCTCGGCACGACTCTTCTCATCGCCGCGCCGTAATGTTTCTTATTGATTTCGTGGCCGTTTCAATGGCCCTGGCTAAATAACACGAAATGGGTTGGGTTTCTTCAATGGACTCTGAAGTGGATAGTGCGCGCAATAGTTCTGTTGCGTTTTTTTTTTTTTTTTTTTTTTTTTTTTTTTTTTTTTTTTTTTTTGCTCGTGGCGGGATCATCCGAAAGGGTGATTGCACGAAGAGATGAATTTGGCGGAGAGATCATGTCCAGAATTCGCGAATTAGATCGCCAGCCTAAAGTCATGCGTACGAAAGCTTCGAAATAAGACTGCAGTTGTCTTGTTCTACTTCAATCGACCTGTGTATTGCAGTCAATGCAGCGTCAATGCATTTGAGAAATGGCCAGGATGGAGAAGTACTGACATCTTTAGTCTATCTATACCTGTATAAATATAAAAAAGTATATTTGTATGTATGTTTGGGGATTTCCGCAAAAACGTTTCATCCACTCCCCGATGGCTACCAAATTTTCCACGTATACTTTTGAACAACCAAGGAAAAATGCCTAATGTCTGTAAATTCCCAATCATAAATTAGGCACTTTATACAGACATACTTCGCCCTAAAACCCTTACCTCCAACCAACCAACTAACATACATACAGTACATGCATCTGTGGATATCTTTGCTTTAGTGCAACGCCATAATACTGTATATCAGGGTTTCTTAACCTGGGGTCCATGGATTAGGTACTGGGGGTCCACGAAGACGTTAAAAATAATAATAT
>JAQGAO010005263.1:0-13837 GCA_034697705.1 Ommatoiulus sabulosus
GTTATGCTAGGTGAAACATTCCGCGTAAAACCTTCCACATGCGCATTAGCATCTCATGATGAGTGCAGGACACGTTTATATGGTACATAGGCGGCATACAATCGATGGCTGTACTTTGACCAATAGTGATCTGTGTGCCACTCTGTGTCTTACAAATCTGCTTTCAGATTTTCAAATGTTAAAAACATTCTTGAAAGCTTATATACACGCTTCTTGTAAACGCAGTCTGGCTCGGCTAAACTTTCTTTGTGTGCCCTCATTTAAAACGCATACCGCATTCTTATCCCGCTTGGTGATGCTAGTGTACGCCGAGTGGTAAACGCCTGCAATAAAAGCATTCACCGTGTTCTCACTCTATGAGCGTTGCATGTTTCACTTCGTATAGCGCTGCAATTTTTTTTTGGTTGCAAACTGTCAGTATGTGTGATTTCGACCTTGGAAATTAAGTCATACATTATATACATGTACTGTGTATTCCATACAGTTTAGCCCATCCCATAAACTTAGCCGCATTGTCTTCAAAGTTCGAGATTTTATGCTCAAAAGTTGCTCGAAGTTAATGCGGAATGCGGACAAAGAAAATCCAGAACAGTCGAGATGTGCTTTTTTTCTTGTCGTTGAAAAACGTGGAGATTACATTCCAATACTAAACTGAAATTTATTTTCTTCCAAGCCTTTGCTGGGATTTATATAGGCTTAGACATAAGCGAGCTTAGTGAAATTGACCCGTTTCCTGGCGATACGACCAACAACTCTGTTTTCTTCGAGGAAAATAATCAACGGAAATTGTTCTATTTCGATGTGCGATAACGAAACTATTTGATTTCAGCTAAGGCCAGCGCTCTCCAAGACTGCTTCAGCAACAACCCTTCGCTTCAATGTCCATGGCACTTTTGTCCTTCTAGCTCTACTGAGCCTTTTATCATGGGTCAGGCGGGGCTGGATGCAGAGAAAGTCTCGTGTTTTAAATGGTAATTTATTAAACATTCTCAAAAGAATAATGCCAGAGATCCGTAGATACATTATTGGATTCGGAAAAGCAACGCGATTGGTTAAGCTTTGGCAGTTTTTGGGGAGGACGAGATGGGGTAAGAGAGAGAGTGGAAAATGGGGCTGGGAGAAGGAAAGAAAACTCAGTGTTCCATAAAGAAAATGTAATTTGAAATAACAATAATGGGCCAAATTTACTCTCATCGTCCATTTTACTTTTCCGTCTAAATCCGCACGCACTCTATCAAGTTCAATGTTTCGTGAATCGTATTTATATTCAGTGTCATCCACTATTTTTTTTTTTCTTTTTCCCCATGCAACGACTGCTCGGTAATAAGTTGTATCCACGGTTTTCCAGCCAAATTTATGCTTAAATAGGATCGGAGAAAATATAGCCGGAACTGAGTGAATTATATATACAGCGAGTAATGCGGGGGTGCGTTCGTGGGGGGTATGCGGAGGGATTTCAGTGCGGATAGGGGGCAATATCTCTCCAGTTTCTTTATGTAGCCCATAGAGAAGCCAGTAGCAACAGCTATAAATTTTTATGTTGTTTTATAGGAAAACGATCGGCGTTGCACATGCTGTAATTCCAGAAAAAAAATCGATAGGAAACAAAGATGGCGAGCTGAAAACTGATCGAGACATTCAGGTGGCAGAATCTGGTCCGAGTGGGCTTATTTGGCGCGCTTGACCCCTCAGTTTTTTTGGTTAAGCTGCGCGCACCTAAGCCCTTGCATTTAAGATGTAACACATCGATTTCCCCAGAGGGGATTATCGCCTCATTCATCCTATATTTCATGCCACTGCATGGGTTACCGCGGACCATCCAAACATGTCGTCAACAGTTTTGAAGAATGTAGCTGTGCTACCCCTAAATGGACATTCGATACTCTTCACCTAAAAAATTGTAAAATTAATCTATTCCTTTAACCCTTTCAGCCCTGACTTTTTAATTTTTGCAAATTATTATTTTTGACAAGAAATTTATTATCAGCATAATAAAAGATGCTCTCATATTAAATTTCAGATTAATCTGATAACTTTGAAAAATTTGTGTTAAAAAAATTTATTTTTTTATTTTTTTTGTCTTTAAATGATAAGAACGACCAAATATAATTTAATTTACTTATATTAGCATGAATTTGACTACATGTGAATTTATTTGCTAATGTTTAGACATTTTAAAATTTTTTTTCATTACCAAAAATATTTCTGTCCATAACGGGACCAATTTAATTCAAAAAATTCTAAAACTTTGCAGAAATGTCCTACATACCTTTATCTACCGAATTGTTAAAAGAAACTACGTTAAAAACGATTCAAAATTAGTGAAATGGCGGCACAAAAAGATCGTTTTTTGTGTTACGAAAATTCATGCTGATGGTCAATTTTGGCCCCAAGTTTCAAAACCATATACTTGACGGAGCCACTTTCTAACTAGCCAGAATTAAAGGTTAAAGCCTACTTGATAACATAGAGCAAAGAGCAAGGCAATAGCGCAATTACTTTTGAAATGGCAATTTTAAATCTAAGCAGTCAAAATTTTGACCCCCAGGGCTGAAAGGGTTAACTTCACCACCAACATCCATTAATCCAGCTTCCACTGTTTAGCTTGATCAACTGCAGGGCAGAAATTAAGAACATCTTAAGCCCGGTCCACACGCAATGTTTTGTCGTAAGTTTGGCCCCATCATGCCTGATTTGTCAAGCAAAAAATAACGTGTGGACGCCAACATTTGACCTTTTGCTTGAACTGAATGAGGTTTGAAAGACTGATGGCTTTTTCATTGTGCTCAAGCAAGACTGCAGGCAGGTTGGTGCTTGTGGACGCACGTCAGTCGATTAATTGGTCAAACTTCGCTCCCCTGCCAGTTGTAAACTTTTAAATACCATTATTTATCTATTGAAGAAAATAGTTGTACAGTATTTTAATTTAATTTCTAAATGACGTTATAACCTTTGAACAAATAATAGAAATAACTGAGAAAATACAAACATTTTGGAAGCATATACTCGAAAAAGTGATTTTTTGCATTATTACTCAGCAAGAAAAGTTCAAACGTATAACTCATTGGATTCGTTGAATTCTGTGAGAAAAGAACCATTTGATGCATTAAACTAAATTTTCTTATTTTTAATCAAGAAAATTGTGCAAATCTTCTGGTTCCTGTTGTAGTTCTCGGAGAAGATTCACACGAGAGAATTTCCCTCTCTTCAGTAACCACTCCCGGGACCACCATGGACGACTTGCAGACTTTTTCTTCAATTTTTGGGCACATAATGCAATGATCGTCGTTTCGGAACGACTGAGCACAAGACTGAGCGAAAGTTTGACCGAAAGTTTGACTCATGTGGACGCGTATTTTATTGTACGTCGTTTTGTCCAATCTCCTGATCATGCCTAACTGACGACAAAACATTGCGTGTGAACCCAGCTTTACACTAAGCTCAACGCCATCATAACGTGACAATCAGAATTGACCAATGAATGACGCAATATCTGCACAGTCATTTTACCGCCCAACTTCTAAGCGTGATAACGGAAGTGTATGCAAAATGCTTCCTAAAAGCTTGAAAGGATTGTCATCCATATTCATGAACACTAACCGTATATCATTCTGCGCCTGTTTTTGTTAAGTTTGAACTAAATGAAAGTTTGAAATTTTGTGACAACACGAATATTAAACGTAAGACTATTTTTCTTTTTTTTTTGAAGCTTTACTTCCTATACAGAAAGTAGGAGAGCGAATAAAAGTAGATTACAGCTGTACATTTGCATACGGTTTCGTTTTCATTAGATTGAAATTTATGTAAAATGACAAAAACACAAATTACAGATTCAGTTGGAATAGAATTCAATTGTTTTCTTTTTCTATGTCAAACTTCTTATAGTTTTTCAAGCTTTAGTTAAGTAACGTTTGCCTCTCAAGAAATTTAAAACTGCGTGAAATCCTATTCCGCTAAGTCATTAAAATGCCATTCACAGTAAATTATTTTAAATCACAATAGACGTGTTCCAAAACTGCAATGCGGCAACTACGACCTTACTACATCGCACCAACGATTTTGCAGTAGACGAATATGACAAAAAGTGTCAGTGCTGAAAGGCGAGTCAGATTCATGAGACTATAACGAGTGAAGACGCGTTGGGAATCACGCCTAATCCTTCGACCCTCTTCATTTAGGCCACAACCTTCATTCTGCTAAATGCTAAAATGTAATGTGATGTCTCAAGTCCCAATACAGAAATTCAAACAACGGAGGAAAGGAAATTGCACAATCTAAGACGTATACACACACGCAATGTAGCGTTGAAGATTTAGACGTTCCCATCGGATATACAGAATAAACATACAGTACGTAGTTGGCCATTGCGCGTTACGTGCATGCTACATTTTCATAGAATAAACAGGCTTTATGTTCATCTTGCGTGTGCTGAATTACTCCTTCTTTCCTCCATAACCAAGTCTTAAGATAAGAAAAACTTTCCAGATTTATCTAGCTAAAAGGCAAATGAAATTCGTTTCGCTCTCATTCCGTTTTCCGGTACTTTGACTATTACGATGCAATGCAGCTTCTGGCCTTGGCCAACAGGTGACAATGATGACTTGAAACAATTCAAAAATTGCTACCTGGGGAACAGTTTTATATGATCGCCTACAGCTTGAAGCAGCTAAATGTAGGTCGGAAGAGAAATGATTGGCTTGGCTTACTGTATCAGAACCTGTTTGTATTAATTATAAATATAGAGGAGGAATTGTTGACCATCAATTCCTCTTCGTTATCAATTACCCTATAAAGCTATAAATTTAATGTAATAAAAATGAGCGTCCCATTTGGGGAACAAATTAACTGAAATGGAAAATTGGCCATCGTGTTGCAGCGCGGTGACGCCACATCGACCCAAACATCATGGATTGGGATGATCTATCCTTCAAGTGGTTGCTGTGGTAAGACGTAGATATGGGGCACATTTGGGGAGAAATTAGGTCTCTTGTGCTCCAACTAAACAGATTTGCTCATCATTGACGTAAATTTAATAACCGCGTTGCGTGTGGATTGATTGTCAGATCGTGAAATTGTGTCGACTTGCCAGTGCTGCATGTGATGAGTTCCAAGAAAATGAATAAATACAGGACATCGATAATGTCAGTATTCATTTACCTTTGATAAGAAATTCTCGCATGAACAATGGATGAATGCGTGAAACGATGGTTGTTCATCTAAATACAGTAAGAATTGAACTAAATGGGAAAAAAAGAGAGCTGGTACAGTATTTCTGTTTAATATAAATTCTTAATGCTATAAATTTCTTGGTTATAAACACCTTGAATAAGCAGGTGAATCTTTATTGATGGTCTGTCTCGAGTCAAATGTGTCTCTAGCATTGACCTACTGCATAGCATCATTAGAACCGGAATACTCAGACAGAAGCGTTGCGAAACGCATGATTGGTATATAGTCGTGAAGTCACGTGTGCAAAATTAACACATTAAATAGTTTAAAATAGCGATATAAACCTTGAGTGAATTTTTTGCAACCAATTAGCGTGCCGATTTTGCACACGTGACTTCACGACTGCCAAAGTGATATTCGCAAAACTTCCGCCAGAAGACTTCTAATGAATTAAAGGTTCCACGAATCAGACATCAAACATTCACGTGGTAATCCAGCAATTTAAAACTATACACTGTAGTCCATTTTACCTTCCACAGGCTCGATCAATTTCATTGATCATTCATATTTTTTCATAAGATTTCAGTTGACTGTGTTTAACGCCGTGCATCAATGGCTTCGTCTCCGGTTTTACGATGAGGATTGCAGTCAAGTTCATTGTAGTTTTTTGAATTTCGAATACGGTATAAATATGGGCGTAAAGATCGCTCGTTTGTGAGAGCATAAAAAGATCTCGAACGAACCGCTTTCTCCTTATTTACATAAAATAGTTTTCCTCGCCTCTTTTCTATGAGCTCGCCATGGGCTATTGCATGAACAAGTCAAGCTGAGTAAACGTATACGAGAATGTTACTTCGAGACTACATGTAGTCCGAAAGTATTCTCATGATAAAATGTCTCTTCCTGCGCTATTCTGTTTCTATCGCCCTGAAGTCATTTTCTGGGCTGACCTTGGTCATTGTGTTATGTGGGGGGAATAGATTCTTTAGATACCAATTTTCTTTACATGCCTCTAGCCGTATAACGTTGCTCACAATACAAGTATTGGGCTCCTATCATAGTGCAATTTTTCTACGGAACCGCACGAGGCTGCCAGAAAAACCAAGCTAGGTGAATGCCAAAGATTTTAAGACAGGATGATCCAATTTGTCGCAAGGATAACTGCGACATTAATTTAAAACACTCGCTCGTTTAGTTTACATGTGTGCAAATTGATACGTGAAATGTGTTAAATGACTAATGATAATAGCGGTGCTTAGACAGCTGGTATTAAACCAATTATTGCATTCCTTTTGCGCTCATGACTTCACGTTTGCTAAAGTACGAGTCGTAAAGGGTGAGAACACACTGAATGCTTACTTTCGACGTGCTTCTTTCGGCTTCTTTCCTGCTTGTTTTTATCTTCTTGTTTCCAGCTTTGAGGCGCACAATGAATGCTGCATGATATCAGCGTGATGGCTAGAGTGCTTGATGGCGCTACTGCATGCGTTATGCTAGGTGAAACATTCCGCGTAAAACCATCCACATGCGCAATAGCATCTCATGATGAGTGCAGGACACGTTTTTACGGCACATAGGCGGCATACAATCGATGGCTACACTTTTGACCAATAGTGGTTTGTGTGCCACTCTGTTGGTTGGTGATTATAGTGGCCTAAGGGCGTAGGCGGGCAACACAGGCCATAGAGCGCCCACGCGGGGTGCCACTCTGTGTCTTACAAATCTGCTTTCAGATTTCTAAAAAAGAATGTTAAAAATATTCTTGAAAGCTTATAAGCGTTTCATGTAAGGTCAGCCTGGCTCGGCTAAGCTTTTCTTTCCGCATTCTTATCCCGCTTGGTGACGCTAGTGTGCACAGCTGTTTTCTGTAACTCGCAATCTTTTCAAAATCCAACGATCCGTACGCTCGTATTTATAATTGCTCGTATGCGACCTTTTATCTCAATTGAATACTAAGCTTTCTTAATTTTTTTGTTGGTTATTTTTGTGTATACATTACATATGGAGAACAATTGTGTGAAGCTTCTGGAATTGCCATTTCGTTTATTCTAAAAAACCTCTTTTTTTCCTACTTTTGTAATTAAAATGGTGCTGAACAAAGAAACTGATGCACGTATCTCCTTTATTCAGTCTAGTCTAAACATTTGATATTTATCTTTATTATCATGATCATTCATTTATTAATTGAAATGCATTTGTTCGCATCCTTGCGTTTACTTTTGAAGTTTGAACTTCCACAAGGGTAATATACAGTACATCTACATGTACAGTACATTCATCCATGTGCTTTCAGTTTCTGTATTTGAAATCTCACTGGATAACAAGTACTCTTTTTGAGTGTTGTCATACACATTAAAACCATCGCCTAGAAACCCTCTTAGCAGATGAAATAGACAGCCATTATCACTGCCTCGGTAATTTATGTCTGAAAGACCGAAAGGGTAATTGAAATGCAAAATGTGTTCTTTTAAGTATACAATGTGGCGTTTATCATACGAATGTTGCGGTTCTAATTAACATTCGCCTTCAGCTGGTTTAACACAATGGTTATCCGAACATTTAATCTTGCATATGCATGTTATTTTGATAACAAAGGTTTACTATATTTGTTTTTATACATGTATAAAAATGTTAGTTGGCATCTAAGATGCTCATGAGCGCGAATATTAGAGACTAACGTTTAAACGTCACCAACATGACTATTGTACATTACATATTTACTGTCATAACATATGACAGTCGTTAAAATAATAATGAACGTGAGGAGTAAACTGTAAACATTTGGACTTACAGATATGGCAATCTCAGAGTGTTTACTCCCAACTTGACGTCACAGATCTGTCATTCTATCGGTGTGTCCTGAAATAGGAAACGAAACAAAAATAAACAAGGTTTATGAATGGCGGCATGTTTTTCTCCCACTACGTCAAGCAAACGCACGGTAAATCTTGTACGGTAAACATAGGCGTGCATGTTTACCGTTTGAACATTGTAAGACTTCCGGTCTGAGCGTTATGTTTTGCGATAGAAGCTGGTGCAAAAGCTCTTAGAGGCCATTCAAAAAAGGCGTCCACAACATTTGCCCAAAACTGGACTCCCCCACCCCCTGTCTGTATTGCCGGCCAATCAGTACCCCCACCCTCCCCTTATTCGGACGTCCGAAACTTAAAAAAAAATTGTATTCAGAAAAGTTTGAAGGTTTTGCAAATTTCTACTCTAGAAACATAAATTTTGTGCTCTAAAGTATTTCTCCTCGGAAACTGTTAAAGATTTGTACTTGGGGAAAATGTTTCAAATTTGTCCTCGTGAAAACGTGGAAAAATTTGTGAAGATTACCTAGGAAAAGGTGGAATTTTTTGCAAGTTTATGCTCGATAAAAATGAAAAATTTGCAAATTTGTACTGGGAAAATTTGATAGTTTGCAAATGGACACTGAGCTTTTAAGTTCTCTGACTTCCAAGTTTTCCAGGACTGGAGGTATCCTGTTTACTGACCCACCTATGAGATATTGCACTCAATTTTCCTTTTACTTTGCAATGAGAACTGATTTTATTTGGCATTTTTTCTATAAAATGGACGTCCGAGTTGGTCATACTCCCTCCCTCCCCCTATCCAAATTGTGTCCGTGACTCAACCCATCCCCCCTACATGAGGACGTCCGTCCTTTTTGAATAGCCCCTTATGCAATCAACAAGCACATGCCTCCCATAAAATTAGTTGCTAAATAGATCTGCAAATTGGCAGCTCAAGTTACTGCTACTGAACACGTTTGTTGATAATTAAGTTGTTTTCGAAAGAACAGGATCAATTCTTCAACCTCAATCCTGATACAAATTTACCCCGAAAGTATTAACTTTGGCACAAGTCGTACGTCACGTGTGGAAATTCAAAATACTAATTGGTTTAAAAAACTCGCTCAAGGTTATCGCTATTTATAAAACAATGGAAGCATTCATTTGGCCCACGTGACTTAACGACTGCCTATAAGTAGTTCGTTTTATCAGAAGTCAGATAACACATGATTTGAACAAGAAGTAATGTTTGTCGAGTTTTGGACGAAATCCTATCCCACCATACATGTGCATGCATGGATGTTAAGGACCTAAAACGTTTATTAGGGAATTCCCCATTATAACGTACTTCATATTTTTGTCTAAAGTTAGTTTTAATGTAACCACGCGAATCCTTGTAACTAATTTATTCATCTAAACTAAAAATGTGTAATATCCGAGTTCGGAATCAATCTTAAACGAAGGAATTAACAACATTCATTCATACCCTAGGACGGGGACTGGACATGAGTTTGTACTATCAGAAGTTCGTATAAAAGCGAGTTCTCCTTAATGAGGAGGTTACATTGTATGAGACATTTTTGCTCATTGCCAATTATTTTCTGTTATTTTTGTGGTCAACTAAGCTTCTAAGATGACATTGTCCTTCAGAATGTTAATAAGTGCGACTTCCAAAAGGTATTGTCATTGAGAACGTTAATAAAAGCTAATTAATGTCAAAAGGTGTTTTGTGACCATCGAATTGCGGATAAACAATCCAAAGAATGGACTCAAGACATGGTGTTTTTGCAGCGGCCATCATCGACTAAATGCAATGGCCATTTTCTCTCGTCAAGCCCATTGTCCTCGAATCGAGTCATCTCTTAGCGCTGGTCACTCGAAAAGGGGCAAAAATGTGCGCCCAAAGAAGTCGTTTCCAAACGGGGGTTTTATGGGGTGGTGTGAAACAAGCCCTCATGAACATCAACTCCGTAATCCCGTTATCTCACCTGAGCCATTAAACGAAACAAGAGTATAATAGCTTTTTCCAGCTTGTTTTACGAGCGCAAACGCCGGGATTTCCAAAGATCGTCGCAGCAAATCCTAACGACACGAGCGGACGATCGTGATACCGATTAATGGAGGTCAGCGAGAGATATAAAAGCTGACCTTCAGCTTTCGGGGGAAGCGAACAATTAATTAAAGATTATGCAATAACAAATGTGTCGGCTCATGCTGGCGCCGCCTGGCGCGGAAATATGCGGGGGAGGGACATGTCGTTTTCGCAGCAATTCATTGAAATTTTTCGAGGAAGACCCCACTATAAATTCCACATCCACCGCAAATCGCGCTAATAAAATAAGGAACGGCACTTGTTTACTTCCTAATTCAAACGGGACGAGTGCCAATAATTGAGAATAATGCGTGGTGCGCGTGGAGAAAGACAATGCTCCAGGCACTTTCCCCTCATCGGCACGCTTAAGAGCAAAAACCATTATAATATGCGCCGATGATCAAGTTGACGATAGGACATCTCCGTTACGTCGTCATGGCAACGCCACAGCCTCCTCCAAAAGACAATGCAACGTGGGGACACTGACGAAAATGCCCTCGTAGGCCTAAACGATCGCAGTCACCGGAAAATCAAATTAATATCGGGTTCAAATAGCGTTCGAATTAGAACTGCGAAACTCAACTCGATTAGCTTTTGCTCTGCAGCTTTTAAGTCATCGAGGGTTCCGGTGGCAGAATTATCTAAACTGCAGCTTGAAGAGTCGCAAACCCCGACTGCTATACTCTGCAAACGTTGCATTTTACGTTTAAAACTAATGCATGTAGACAGAATCAAAATGTTCTAGCCAACTGGAAACGTACGAGGAAATAACGTTTCCACTTGTCGTAGTTTTTTTGTCTGCGTGCATTAGTATCTGATTTGAAGATGCGTCAAGACGTCTTACGCAACTGGAAACGTTAAAGGAATCAACATTTACAGTTGGGTAAAACAGCTCGATTTTGCTTGGATTTTAAGATGAAGTGCTTTTTTTTTTGAAGAAATTGCAGTATACGTGTAATCAGAGTTTCCTAATCATGACTCAGAAATATAACATGGTGGTTAATTGGTCAGTGAATCTCTTCCTGTTGCTTCCAACGGCATTTTACACTTTAATTTGAGCTTGCAATGGATATGCCCTGGTTTCACGACCAGGTTGGGTGATAATCCAATTAACTAACATGCTGCTATCGTGGAATTTCATGAAATATTTATGTTTATACTGAGATTGCGAGCAAGCTCAGTTATAGAAAAAATTCAGAATTAACAAAGTTGACTATTTTCGATATTGTTGGGAAACAACCTTAATATCAAAATATCTCGATAATGTGGGTGCAACTTGTGGACATGTAATCACTTAATGGAGACACTGTCTTGTTTGTGCGAAAGTGCTTTCTTTAAAGCCTCTGGGAAGCAAATATCTGTTCTTTTAAAATACATGTATGTATGGAAGTATCGTGAATGACAAATTGCGACTTAAACTTGGAAAATAAGATTGGAATATTTTTTTCCCATTTATCTGTATTTCTATATTAGCTCATCAGATGATGAAGACAACATCTTCATACATTAAATTAGATATACATTACATCTAATGCGTTATTCGTTTTTGCTCTATACAACTTATATAACAAGGCTATATTACTTCTATTATGCCCGCATCATATTCTTTATGAATTATAAAGACATGTGCAGTGCAACTATCAACTTACAGGGTTACAGTAGACCCTCGATTTCGTGTAACTTAATTTACTCCCAATATGCATAATACATAGTTGTAAAATTCAATTTATTTACAAACGTAAAACTTGTAAAAAGAACTCAAAAAAGGAGTTCCAAAGACTTAAATAGTTGCATATCATTGTTTACTAAAGAGAAATTTTTTTTAAACTCAAAAAATAAATATTTTACATTCTGCAGAATGCGTTTATAAATATTAGAATGCATAACTTTGTACTGATAATGCAGAGATAATGCATAATCATCATTCTACCACAGAAAGAGTGCAACTTTCAAAGAGTTGTACATCCGAACTCGTTGACCTCAGTCCAAAGCTTTGTCTTTTAAGAGAAATATCCTTGTGAAAATGTCTCTTTCACGCCCTATTTTCTTTGCAGAGATGAGGAACGACAAAAAGATCACTCAAGCACAGAGTAAGATTAACAAAACAATCCATCTTGCATTTAGGAGTTCCCGGTTTGAAACTTGGCACGTCTGATATAGTTTTCATCATAGTTTTCATTTGTGTAACACTTAACACTTTTTTTTGGCACAGTACATTTGTATCTTGAATGTGCAAATGCAAAATGATACATTCCATTGAACATTGTGGGTACTGTAGATACATACATGTTTACTTGCACATCGTTTGTTCTCCGAAGATTGGCAATTATCGGAAAATCTAAAAGCTTGAGAACACCGTAGTCCCCCGTAATATAAACGCAAAGACTTTCGAGGCAACTGCGAAGAAAAGCCCTTTACAGACCACCGGAATCATTCCTTTCGAATTTTTTCCCACTCGAGAAATTCTGAAAAAAGAATGCACTAGTCGAGAAAAAAACGGCATCATGGAAAATTCCACAAAACGATCCTAGTCTTAATTTGGACTTTAGGCAAAAGGCAACTTTTTTTGGTGGAGAAAAAGAAATGGCTTTTTCCGATGGAATTTCGGCGTAGAATGGTCCGCCCATGCGCACTTAACACCCTTGGAAGCGCACGAACTAGACGTCAAAACGAGGTCACAATTGGGTCCATCTCGTCAGGAAGTATCCGAGAAAGGATGCTGCAGCATCTTTATAGGTCGCCATGGAAACGAGCCCGTTTGGAAGAAGAAGAAAAAAAAGGACATCACAATTGCTCCGAGAAAAGATAAAAGTACAGGGAATAGAGATTCCCGTTTCCCTCCATTGTCGGAGCAAGAAACAAGCGATCTGACACAGAAATGGTTTTTAAAGGCGCCAACCATCGGATTTTATCAATACGATTATACGAGCCGCAGAACCGATCCCCAATAAATTGGTGCGGCTAAATGGCCTACCGAGGTGCTGCTTGATGATCTTCTATAAAATTCCAAAGCGTTAATGCTGGGATCTTTTCCTTCAACCGAGGCGAGGCCAAAGGTGAAAGGTTTTGGCCAATCTTCCTACGCTCTATTTCCTTTCAATACATAAGAAATGAAGCGAAATGCGCGTTTGCCTCGCAGCTCCGCAATTTATCTGGGTTTCAATCTTACATGGAAAAAATTCCCGATAATTAGGTTAAAAGGGGACTTTCTTGCTATCTCACGAGCGATTAAATAAGGCACGACTAAAAGCAAGTTAGAATTGCCGTATATACATTGTATCCATGAAACGATGCTCAGACGCGCTCATTGTACATTTTAAAGGCGAAAATCCACATTTTAGAATCACGTATACGTGACTTGATATATATCCGACAATTTAAACGGCAATATCAATCCATTGTAAGAAGGTCAGAAGTGTATTGTTAAAACACTGGTGTTAAGAACTGTACCATTTATAATCGACTTTTGTGTTAACTTAACGCGGTTAAACCTGTACCTGGCCTATTCACATCGACCAAATCCGTACCGTAACTACGACGTAACGCCGCACGTAAAATACGCGTACCGGTTGGCGTTTACCGATTTGTTATATTTACTTCCCCCAAAATAAAGATTAAAATTGATCAGACGGGAAAATTTGGATCAACTTCAACTGGTACGGATGCGGTTGCAAATATCGTATAAACGTCACTTAACCCTGCCTACTGTCATGTGCGCATGCGCGGCCACGCACTGGACGTAATTACGGTACGGATTTGTTCGATGTGAACTATAGGCATGAGA
>JAQGAO010005264.1:0-13837 GCA_034697705.1 Ommatoiulus sabulosus
AGAATCAACAGACCTTTCAAATATCCATTGTTGATTACATTTGTGGACATGTATGCTATAGAGTTCAGATGTTTTTCAGAAATTATCGATTACATTTATATATTACAAATGTTCAAGTGTGTCAGCAGTATTTACCAGTTAGCAAACAATTTCAGGCTTTATTTTGAGTTCTTTATAGACTTTGGGATGCTTTTTACCCATGTCCAGTCCTCTGGGAAAACACTTAAGTTTGGCTCACGAGAATGTACACTACGCCGTGTACGCTTTTGGTAAATATGCCTTTCTATAGTCACATTTTCTTTCCAATTTGCCAGCTGAAATTAATTTTTTTTATAAAGAGAGCAAACCGTCGACTTCCCTCAGCCATTGTGGGTCATTCACTATAGTATGTGTATACACAAAGTCTAAATCTTGGACAGTC
Source organism: Ommatoiulus sabulosus (assembly GCA_034697705.1). Classification (NCBI taxonomy): domain Eukaryota; kingdom Metazoa; phylum Arthropoda; class Diplopoda; order Julida; family Julidae; genus Ommatoiulus; species Ommatoiulus sabulosus. The sequence goes on from JAQGAO010005264.1 coordinate 422, forward strand.
TCTACAGTCTTTAACTAGACCAGGTCTAGCCAGTTTGCATGTTATTTCCAAATATTAGGTCTACACTTGTAAATTATTAAAATTGAATTCACATCTTACCTTGAGAGGACCCTCGTAGTGACCATGGCTGAGAAATGAGCTTTCGATATTCGGAATCTATAAAAAATACAAATAAATTATTAAATTCAACGGAAATAAATCCTTAAAGTTTGTTTTTCTAAATTTGGAAGTAACGTTGTTCAAAAGTAAGTTTGGAAACCTTTTAAGTAAACTAGATGACACTTTTACTTATAATAGGTGCATCACATAGGTCACTTTATTTTAATTATGTTTCTATAGAAAACAAGTCAAGGTGGTTGTTAGCAATTTCTTAAGGCTGTATGTTTTATCGTTTGTTTTGACAAATATAGTATGTGTCACGCTATCCAGTAGTGACTATAGTGTCATAGTCAGTTTATTTCTTCCCGGCCTTTGAATAAATAAATGGTGAGATTTATCAACGGGATTTTTTTAAACGTTTTTATTCTTTAATTTGGCTAGAAATCAACATAACTAAAAAAACAAGCAGCTGCAGATTGACATTTTCGTGCCACCCTACTTTGGCTCCGTAAAATCAATATAACGTATCTCGAACTAGCGGACCATTTGAAGGACGCGGTTAGCTTTAGCGTTATAGTATCATTCACTTTTAAACATAAGTTTCGAACCGCGCCACCAGAGGGAAGATGAAAAAAATAATTTTTGGCGGACTCCCGAGTTTTATTTGGTTGTGTAGCAACGCATAGATTAAATATACCGATTAATAATAACTGTGTTATTCATTTCCAAAAGCGACCCCCGAAGGTCGCATAACAGTGCTTCAACGTATTGCAATTGAGACCACCCTATTTTTATCCAGGGGCAGCATAGCAGGATGCATAATTCAGCATGCAATGATCGTTACTTTGATTATAAAAACAATTAATCCTAAGATCAATCTAGCCCCCGTCTAAAACCTGGTTAGGATTAACGTAAAAACAACGAATGGCGTGACAACCACTGATGACAAAATCGATAACGAGGAAAAAAAACTGACAGGTGATAGAAAACGTGACGATTGTGTCGATCATAAAAACGCATATCTGCAATGATGTCAATTCAAAAAAAAGTATTTCCGTATGAGAAAAGATTCCCCAAGAAGAACTTTTCCCGTTTATTTAATAAATACAAATAATTGTATTTACATCAACTGACAGCAACTCTTTCATAAGCCTGCAAAAGGTCGATGTTAAAGATTCCATCCGGAGTCATTGGACAAGAAGGGGTTAACCGCAACAATAATTTAGTTGCTGGGAACATACACGCAGTTAGGATTAACGGAAAACTAAATAAAAAAACCTCGTGGCGTGACCATAGCGTGTACAAAATCGATGAAAGTGGCAAAAAAGCGGACGCCGACTGATAAGCGAAAACAGTATTTAAATAACGTCACTTAAACCAATGACAGAATCCACAGGCTTAGCAAAAAAAATCAATAATTTCCAGAGGACGCGAGCGAGGCTTTCGAAAAAAAAAAAAAAAAAAAAACTGAGTTTGCTAATCGATACAGATTCAGGATTTTCAGCATCCTGAAAGGCGCATCGATTTCTGTCTCCTCCAAACGCCGGGGCTCGACGTTGAGTGCCACGGGTGAGGAAAGCGCGCACTACACCAGCCACAGGCAATGGCCCAAATGCTCCTCCGAAGAGGGCCCATTCAAGTATGAATAGCGCTTTGAAAAGTGGAACGAAGAGAAAGAAGAGGAGACGATAGGCTGTGGACCCCGTGATGTCGAGTGAGCATCTGTTGCGCACCCTGCACGCCCGTACGACGGGCGAAGAACGACCAACAGGTAGGATTTGCGAGTCTTTTTCCACGCACGGAGGCTGCCCCGCCCCGTTTCTACTGCACTGCACCCGAGTCGGACCCTTCGCCGAATTGTTGCTCCTTCGGGGTTGTTCCCGTGCCCTTAGACTCGGGCGCTTCTTAAACGTGTCGCTCTGCACCACCCTCCGGGTTCATCCCCCGCGCACGCGAACACGTTATACGTATACGAACGAAAAAGGCTTTCGCCTATCGATTATGTGGTTAGGATAAAAGGTTTTAAATTAGCTACTGCTACGAGCCGTGCTACGGTACGGTACATGTACAAGTATATTGCAGGCGGAGAAGGGAGGGGGGAACTGGGTATGGATCGGAGTCCAAAACAGTCCAACTGGATATGGCTATTCCCGCTACAGTATATACATTATTTTTTAAATGCCTTTTTCGAACCTTTTCAATTGACCCCAGACACGACATTTCTAAACACCGGCTGCTTGAACTTTGGAAATTGGGGTATTGGTATAAGAAGGACGGAAGGACCTCAGGTCTACGTAGCGAGGACAATAAACGAAAATATTAGTTGTGACGTTCGCACGATGCCAAAGGCCATAAAGTGTTGCCTGATATATAGTGGGCGTGTTCGCAGCGAATTTAAGTTATCGACAAACGACCGTAAAATAAACGCTACAGCTAGTTAACCGTAGAAAAAAAGCTATCCACGGGGTACCAGGTGGGAAACGGGACAAAAGGGGAGGGAGAAAAAAGAAAGAAGGGAAAGTAGGGAAGGGTACGGGGAACAAGGAAAGGAGAGGGAGTGGGATAAATTTTGAATGACAACATCGAGGAAAAAAGGAAGAGGGGTTGAGCGGGATAAACTACGGGTAGATTCAATTCAATTCTTTACCTTGCAGTCAGTACATACAGTAGTACCATTTGGCAGAAGGGATCATTATATAAATTAAGTCAGACTAAGCAGTCTGGTCATGATGGATCCCAACATCACAATTTAGTTGATTTTCCCGTAATTACCGGGACTTTAAGACGAGGATGGGAAGACGATCATGGCCGATTTAATATTAATAACTATCTCAGCATTCGTCTGGAGGAATTGTGGGAAACCATGAAAAACCACAATCGAAGATAGCCGACCCGGGAATCTAACCTGGGTCTACCGAATGCAAGACGAGGATGCTAACCACTAAGCCACCTTGCTCGGTGGATAAAACGAGAAAGTAAAAACAAAAGTTTAATAATTTAGTTTACGAATAAGAAAGCAAGTGAGAATGGAAAGCGAGGAAAGGTGCGTCGTCAATAGATTTTTCATTTCGAAGTGAAATGCTATAGATAGTGTCGATTAAACTCGTACAAAGTTAGCTCTTTAATGCTAATTAAAATTGGTGCTGGAACATGACGAGAGTCGATAATATAAACGAGGATGATATATTATAGTGATATTATACGCGAAGAATAGAGAAATTAACGTTCCATTAAGCGATTAAATGGCATCCACTTGTGAAGTTTCGCACCTTGGGAAATTAGTGCGGTTTTTGCACGACCAACGAATCTATTTACCATGAGAGTAAAAAAAAAACGTTCCGTAAGTAAGAAAATTAAAAGTTCCGTCCAGAGATATAGTGCACACATTTTCATATCGATTAAGGTAACGGTCCAAAGCGCCATCTATGACGCTACCGTACATTTAAGTTTCGAGATGATTTCTTTCTGAAACAATCACATTTTGTTTTAATTTGTCAACATTCGAAACCGAGAGTTTTGTCTCGCCCAGCATATTATTTTCCCCCAACTCCGGAGAAACTGACAACTCGTCCGGATTCCCCTGCCCTCTAGCGTGATAAAATGGGGATCTTTAAATATAACGACGCGATCCTTTTAACCGTACAACAACGGATGTGATAGGTCAAAAATGTGACGTGACATATGGTTAAACGAACATTCGGGAAACATGTTATTAATATAAAGCAGCGTGGCGCACCTGGGTTTCTGCATTAAGGAATTGCGAGGATGCATTATAGAGCGTGAAACGGCAAATACGAAGCACTTTATAATGAGAAAACAGTACGGTGATCCTGCATCCCTTATTCAATCGCATTTTTGGGATAGTATATGTAAATGTGGTTTTAAAGAGAAGCTCTGTCTTTGAGAAAGGGATATATTATACATTTTTAGAAATGTACGAATCATTTTATTACATAGCCACATGGATGCAACTACCTTGAATCTCTAGTTGAAAAACGATCACTTGCATGATGGTTTTTAATTGTCTATGCCTAATTCCTCCGTATTGAGTATAAACAATGGAATGAAGCACTAACAATTTTTATTACAAATTTTGCAATAAATGCATTATTGATAAAAGCGCTATCCTGTTTTCTGTTTCGAAAGATTATTAAATGCCATCTCGTTGCAAAGGTAATTAATGTATACAGTGTACATACATAAATACGATTTGATGTTCTTTAAGTCACATATTCGTCGAATACGACCTACAGCTTGAAGTAAAGTTTGACATTTTAATGAAACTTAATTACGAATAGATGATTCGCAGAGCTGCATTTCATGCAAAGAAAATGAAAATTCTCTATATAGGACCACATTTTATTTCATTTGGTAATTTTAATGACTGCATCTCCTTGCTGAAATAAGACAAAAATTCCGAATAAATATTCCTGGAAATTGCACAGTTTATCTTGTTTGGAAATATTTCTTCACGATACCTGAGAATTCTTAAAACTCAGCAGGAGTTTGTATCCGTTATCGACTACCGGTGCTATCTTTGACTCTGAAACCGATGATTCGGAAAAGCAATAGGCAAAGAAAGATTGTTGAATATATGCCTACTTTAAGTCTACGCAACTCGTGAGAGAGAGATCAGATTTGACTCTATTATTAAGAAAATTTCTTCCTCGATGAAATCCTGCGGGGGAACAAGCGCCAGCCTCGCGATATATTGCGATGCATGGAATTTCCGAGCTGAATTTGTATGCGAAGCATCCGAACCTGGGCTGAGGATTGAAGGGATGGAAAACCCAATGCACGCGAGCATATTATGGATTGCATTGTGAATAATAATGCAGGTGCTTATTTCCATGCGACTCGTAAGAGGGCTAAACATTCAATTTTTCATTCTTAGGATCAGCAACTGAAAAAAAATTAATAAAAGAAAAGCTTTCGAGAACTTTTGAATCGCGTGGTAACACCACAAAGGACAACATCGTGAACTTGAATGATATTGGTCGTAAATCTTATCCAGATTTCGGCATTATGGCCTGTATCACGTGACCTTCAATTCATTATATTGGCTGAATACAACCCAGGAGTCGATGATTCGATGAAAATATCACGTGATTTTGGCTCTTATGCAACTGCATTAGGTCCATACAAACACTAGCTGCCCTTCGAGAGTACGCAAACCATGCTGACACCAAAGCTTTGCAGGAAAGCAGCGCGACCTCAACTTCTATTCCAACAAAATCGAGGGATTAATAATAATTATATACTGCAGCTTTATTCCGTGTAAGAAGAGGAATAGAAGGAATATAAAACATATCTCTAACATCTACCCAAGGCGATAATACATGTTACAGATATCACAGCGCCAGAATTCCAAATGTACATACAGTAGTTCTTCAAATTTACTGTCTGCAACAAGATGTTAAACTCGGATAATGTGCATGCCGTAACTACAGTATAATTGATGGTAGATTGTTTCAGATCCTGCCCACTCGAGGGATAAAGATAAACACCTATGCGTGCTTGCTGTCATGCTTGAGTCCGAGATCCAACCCAAGTAACGTAATGATCACTTTGACTGTTGACTTCATTTATGAACGATCCCACGCGGGTGAGATCGATATCAGACCTACTATAATACGGTTGTTATAAATCGTAGCTAGACGGACCCAGGTCAATGGGGTCTGAAAATACATGTAGGCTACAGGTATATTAAATACACGATTTCTGATCTACGGGTGATGTAACAATTTTGCTATGAAATCGTTATCCGGGAATACTTCAAGCCATTAATTCAACATCACTAAGACTAACTTTATTCCATTTTCGAAAGATATTCAAGTTATACAGCATAACGTTAATAAATAAGCATGTTTTAACGACTGAATTGTTTCAAAAAAAACTTCCGCTACCTCATGTTTTAAAATCCTAAACATAGGAAATATTTCAAAATAAATTATTTTTGGTTCTAAAACAACAGCTGCAATTACGGTGACGTATTCGAATTATAAAAAAATTCTAATTTAGCAAATGCCTTCATTTGTTAACTTTTTAACACGTTATAAAGTTTTCAAAGCAAGCAGCATATCGACTCAATCATTCGACAGGGTTAAGAAACGTGCACGGAGCGAACCTTGGCCTCCGAAATTCTAAAACCTTTATGATTACGCTCCAGTATAAACAACCGAATAGCGTTTCGTTATTAAGAAATCATCGTCGAAGAGACCCAATATTACTATTTGATATGAAAAGATAGCTGTTACGTCGGTTTTTAATCTGTTCCTTTGAAAACAAATCGATTTTTATTGTTCCGCCAAAGAACTGGTTCCTCAAAAAAACAGAAGTTGAATTTGCGAGGAAAAGGCTAGGGATGGACGGGGATAACAACGGGCTATTATGTCTTAAGTAATTTGTCAAATATTTATTTTTCTACTCGGCTGCTTCTGAAGCGTTCCCGTATACAACTTACGCCGGCACGCGTATACAATATATTAAATATTAATAAACGGTCTTCGGCGTACCTCCGTACATTGGTTCAAAGGATTTCGGGGGCCACTTGAACGTCCCTCGAAGCAGAAAGTTGAAACCAGAAGCACTAATACCGCTTTCACCTAATACGGTTTAAGATATTTCATAATGGATGTTTTCGGCTTTGCTTGCATTTGCGTGTTTGCTACGAAAGTCAAGAGGAGGCCCGAGAATTTCTTATTAAAAGCTCAAAACTGATGGTGAAAACTGAAACCGAATAGAATATACAGCATATACGCAAACCAGTCCATTTAATAACACAGCCAGTAGTCCCACGATGGTACAATTTCAAAATTATTTACCGAAATGCGGTAATTCTAAGATAGGTGCCTGGCAATTTTCCCCTCATGCACGTAACGTAAATATTTAAGAAATCTTGCGGGTTAAATGATCGCCTAAAATAAACCAAGATAGAACGCGGGACATGCATGGGCTCGAGTAACACTTCCGCTACAAATTGTATTTCTCATCCTCGTCTTTGATCCTGCATGCACAACTGCAGAACTCGTGACACGTTAAGAGACGATGGCCGAATACGTCGCAACAGTTCTCCCGTAGTTGGAACTCGATAAGGCGATATAGCCGGGGATGCTCACCTTTGACCTTCGAGCAGAGAAGATAAGCGGGACCCCTGCATCGTAAACCAACTTTGATCATTATTAGACCATGGCCGTCCAAATTAAGTTACTTTAAGAGGGGCGACGCGAGGCAATAATGCTTAAGAAAAAGCACTTCGAGTCGCATCGTTTAAGGCACTTTTATTGTTATAACGTTTGATGTTGTATGCGAACGGTTCACTAATATTGGTTTCCTTTAACGATTAATTACATTTCGGTCAGTTTGATGAAACAACGTTCAGATCGGATTAGAGGCGTTACTACTATTGGGGATATAAAATGGCGCGTCTGTGGCCTTTGGCAAAACGATAATCGATAATTAAATTTCATTTTGGAGGCCATAAAAACACAGATTGATTCTACATTTCACGTGTAGTTATCCGGCAAATCGTGCTTAATAATCGTTAAAAAGCAAAGTAACACCACGTAAATTTACACTTAATTGGAATATTTTAAACGAGCGAAGTTTCGGAATCCCGGCAATATTAAACCGATAAATTCAAAATAATTATTTGGTTTCTGCCTGCAGGGAGCCTCCTACGCTCCATCCATCGCACCAGATCCATCTAAAATAGATCGCAATCATATCAACAGGCGTCCAATGAATCCAATGAGGGTTTTCAAGAACAATTATGGTAAACAAAAGAAAACGTAACATGGTAAATGTGGAACATTTTTCTTCAGTTTTCGTTTGTATACCAGCTCCGGATAGAAATTCAAAATGAGTGAAATCGAAAAGAGAAATTGTGCCATTTACGAATGTTAAGGTTTGAATCTTGAATTATTGTACATGTAAAAGCTAAACTATTGACAGTGATTTCAGCATGAAAAGGAAAAGTCAGTAAAGTTAGTATACAGTTTAAATGAAAAGTTAGTAAAAACATGCTGCACAAAACCACGCATTATAATACATGTAATTTTCTTAAACTTTTCTATCGAGTTTGGTTTGAAAACTGCAGAAGCTCATTTAACCGTGTATGTCTTCGTTCGCTAGCTACAACACAATGGCTTGCTAACAAATCAATGTGGCCGTTAACATTTTTGAAGCACTCCATGCCTCCATTTCTCATATTTCACAATAATAATCTTAAAAATGCCATCTATTTAAACTTCGACACCGAGCCTTGCCACAGCGAAGAAATGTATTTTCTCATCTTTATCTCTTCAAATATTCGTTACCAATACAGACTCTGTAAATTAGCAGCAGTAATCAGCCCTATTTGCTTAAGGGCCCCTTAACACATTACGTAATGTTACACAAATTGATCCCGGGAACGCTCGCTCCTTAAAATTAGCATAATGGATTCGGGGTAATTAAACTAATTTGCGGGAAATCGTCCACTACCCTCCAGCGCCATCTATTTAATTTCGTACTTTTACTACCCCCTCAGGAATTCGGTTCAGCTTCGCCTATCATTTACCTCCTCCCCGTCCCCTTAGCCGCCCCTACCCTCGAGCAAATATTACTACAGCAGAAGCAGAAGCAACATAAGTGCAATTTGCTATATTTGCAGTTGGGTTTTGCTGCTTATTCTGCTTCGCTTCATTTTTTAAATGGATCCGAATACTTTTAGGAAAGCACATTGAAAGCTCGGACTTTTTATCCCCCACCCCCCTTTTTACAAAAAAAAGCTTATAACGTATAAGAAATATTGGCAGCTGTTGGCAGACTATAACGTTTCTCAACATTTCTTCCCCGTAGCAATCTATGCATATCGGGCTATATAATCTCAGTTAAAATATTTATAAAGGAAAAACTTTAATAACTAGGCTATTTTAAGGGATCCCAATGAATGCATGGGGTGATACGGGACGAAGAAAATGGAGGGAGGGGGCGGGGGAAGGTTACGGGGATACTTAAAAGTTGCGCGCCACTGATGGGCTGGATGATGCAGTCTTGCACTATTTTAACACGAAGAGGACTACGATATAACACATCGAGGACATCGCATTGAAGTTCGATTTAAACGCAGAATTTTAAATTTTGTTTGTATCGAGATGGCACGACAAATTCAGAATATTAATCCTGTTTTTGAATTATACGCATTCAAATGTGGTGCGTAAACATACGAGCTTACAAATCCGAAGAACGCGTATATTATAGATTATAGTAAGTTTTAATTCCTACCAACAAGATCTGCGCAATGTCACGAATGAAACTAAGCTAAAGATTATTCCCAGCAGAAAAGGAATATTTGCAAGGGTTACATTAGAGACATCAGTATAGAAAGAATGAAAAATAGCTTGATAACAAAGTCAGTAGTGATTAAGGTTATGTTACTACATACGGACAGATGTTACAATCAGATGAAAAATTGAGACAAAATTAAACGTAATTAAAAAGGGTGCATATTATCGTTACTTTTTTTTATTTGGTAGAAGTTGGAAAATATTCTAGGAAGTGCACCAGTTAAGCATGTTGACTTGTTATGGCTACTCTATACTGGTGGATACCAGTGGATAGCGCACCCCTGACTTCCTATACAAATGGCCACATAGATGTGTCATATCTATTGTACAACGGTTTAAATGTTATTGGGTGAGATGAGGACATTTTGTTCACCCTGTATAAAAGCCACATAATGAGTTCGTTTAGAGGCATCAGTATCGGAACACTCTTCTTGTTTTTGTTTCACACGGATATACTGACACCATGAAAGAAAACATTTCTTTCAATACGATGCTTTAAGTGAAGCCAAACAAGTAAAAACACGAATCTTGATTTTCGAAGCCATCAAGCATTACTGTATTTGATTGTCGATATTTTGAATCTGCTAGAGAAATGCAATCTTAGTTTTGCATGTTAGGTGTAAGTTTGTCATTTTAATTCAAAATGACGCCCAGTTTCTACAAGAATAGCTAAAATGTTGGTTCTTGACCATATACAGACTTAATGGATACAGTATTGTGAGTAGGTGATCAATATTATCAACACATTTTAAAAAAATGTATACTTTAGGCCATGAAATATTGAAGCCCTTAAATGAAATACTCACTAAAACGGCAATGTGAACTATACATGCTTTAAGTAGGTCGAGGAGAACGACTCCTCCGAGGAAGTTGTTTTCTGGTTTCTAATTTAGTAAATCCACAGGTATGCAGAGCCTTACTTTAGGTCTATTGAACATACGAGGATGAGGCTCCCCCTAACCAACCCTCCCTCCCCCGAGCATACCATTGGACAAATATGCAAAACCTATTCATATCAATCCCATCTGTTGGGTTCATGAATTTGACAACTTCTAAGATACAACCCTGATGTTGGTGAATTTGGAGATAAAGGACAATATGCATGTAGAAGGAAAAAAAATGGTAAATTTAGAGGATTAACGAAAACGTACAAAGAAAACCAGGCTATACATATTTTATCTTCATGTATAATAGTTATTAGCAGCTGTGAAATTTGTTACAACACTGAAGAGCATTCAGGGCCAGTCATATATGATGTTTTTGCCAATAAACACAAACTGTAGTCGCAAATACACTCTCCCCCCCCCCCTCTTTCGGCGCTATTGGCTAAATTTTGCGTGACAATTGGTGCGATGAAAAACGAAAGTTAATCTGGACGAAATATTTCTAACTAGAGCAGCAAAATACCTTTGAACGACTTTAGAGTCCTAACATTGTTTTTAAAAGTATAACTAAATTTAAATTATTTCAATACTTTTCGAATAATTTCAAGTTTTTTCGGAAATGTTTAAATTGCACTCGAGCACCCCTTGACTAAGGTTGTGATGGGATGCATTATCACCCTTCTTCCGTCAACGTCATTCGTGCTAGCCAATGGCAGTAAAAGACTAATTGCTGCTTAAGTGAAAGAGTAGATAAACGTTTCTTTGTATAGCCTCAAGGATTGACTTCCTTCGTATACCGGACGTTCTCTCGTCTAATTTGCTCCGAGCTTTTTGTTTCTAAAGATACGCGCGTATCTTAAGTTCTATCTTAAGGTACGATTTCCGTCGAATCCTCTTTCAAAGCTTATGAAATATCGAAACAACCTTTTTTGTATTTTCGTTTTGGCTTTGTTATAAAATCACTCTGTCAAGTAATATTCGTTTTCTTGAGCCGAATAGAGATTGGATTTCTTGTGTAAGCATTAACTCCAGTCTAGTTGATTTTCATTTTTTAACTGTACACTTTTTCGCCAATTTTTTATATTCTTCTAGATAACCGGAAACTTTTTCCTAGATTTTTAGTATATAAAAGCCTCGCTTGCCGTAAGTTTTCCCTGGAGGCTAGAAATCCTTTCACGGTCCCTTAAATAGTCTTTTATATATTTCAGAAGGCCGAATAAAAGATTTTTTTTCTTCTCTTAAGGATCATCCATCGCTATTTTTAGCGAATAGAAAAGTAGACGTGTTTTTCCATATAAACTCTATGAATATGGCGTCTGTCACCTATAGCTTCAGATCCATTTCTTCCTCTTTTTTAACCATCGATTAGAGACTTAGGGAGCGTCGTCGTTTCACCACCGTTTGCTTCAATGGACACAAATTTGATCGCTTTTAAAAGGATTTTCCTCTTCCAATTTGTAGTCACATTTTACGACGCCTATATATATGCGTTTATTTCAAATACCTACTCTTTCCATTTTATATTCCGTAGTTTTCTATCGAAATTCAAAAGAGTAAGACCCTTACAACCAGCGTTGTACAGCTACTTTAGACACCTCTTTATGAAGTGATTAAATGCTATCGAAGGTTGGATCTTGCGAAAACGAAATATCACACGCAATTATGTTATCGCACTTTTAACTCGTACGTGGATTGATATTGTCATTCGTTCTCTCTCAAATTTAAAAATATATTTAAACGTTACGCGTGGAAAAAAAATTACCCGTAGATTTATTTCTAAAGTATTTTAAATAATTGGTACCTATGTAAACGTCGTAAAAGTCAAGAAAGCAGGGTGGCAACAAAATTTTCATTTTCAATTTTCCTGACTTTTCCCTGACTAAAATTCAAAATTCCCTGACCAAAACTTACTCGTTAATGCATATATCAATTTTTTTGTCATAATGAAAAATAAAATAACAATTGCAATGAGAAGCTTGGCAAAGCACTAGATTTTGTTACAAGTCTAGCTGAAGAGGATTGGGGATGGAGCTGCTAGCAGACTGAGCTTTTTTGGGAAAATTTCCCTAACATTTCCATGACTTCCATGACCACTTTTTCCCCCCCGACTTTTCCCTGACTTCCCTGACCTGTGGGCACCCTGAGAAAGTCGAGTCGCAACTCAAAAAGTGTAGAATAATGAGATTCTAAATTTATTTGAAGCTATTCTTCTATTTGCACGTGTGATTTTATGCAATGCAATGAATGACAATGCAAATGCTTCATCCATTTGTACAAATTAAGAGCTAAAATGTCAACCTTGTCAATTTTAACTCGCGAGTAACTTTCGTCGTAAATATTTGCACGAAAACGAGCATTGTAATTAAAGGTAATTTAAACGCAACAGTTTACGAGCAAACATTGTTCTATACACGCGTACATTTTATTTAAACCATAGTTTGGAAGAGCATAAAACTATCAACCATTCTTCCGAAATTAACCTTAGGCAGGTGTCATCATCCTGCCGGTATCACGTGACATATGCATTAATTGCATCTGCGAATAGCACGTTCATTTAGTCTATCATGTGATTAAAATGCTAGGTGACGCCGGCTCGTACGTAAGGTTGAGAACACAAAGAATGCTTACTTTCGACGTGCTTCTTTCAGCTTCTTTCGTGCTTGCTTTCATCTTCTTTTTCCCAGCTTTGGAGCGCACAACGAACGCTGATATCAGCATGATGGTCAGTGTGCTTGGTGGCTCCACTGCATGCGTTATACTAGGTGAAACATTCCGCGTAAAACTTTCCACATGCGCATTAGAAACTCACGATGAGTGCAGCAAGGACACGTTTTTTACGGAACATAGGCGGCATACAATCGATGGCTACACTTTTGACCAATAGTGATCTGTGTGCCACTCTGTGTCTTAAAAATCAGCTTTCGGATTTATATCCGAAAGCTTTCGGACTTATCAGGGCTTCTTGTAAGCTCAGCCTGGCTCAGCTAAGCTTTCTTTGTGTGCACCCTCATTTAAAACGAATGCCATATTCTTATCCCGCTTGGTGGCGCTAGTGTGCGCCGAGTGGTAAGCGCCTGCAATAAGCATTCAGTGTGTTCTCACCC
>JAQGAO010005265.1:0-13837 GCA_034697705.1 Ommatoiulus sabulosus
TGCAAATCCGTATGTCGACTCGCTCTTCTTTAGGTTAGGGCGGCCCGAAGGAAAACTGGGCCTCCCGTAACCTCACAAAAGTAACGGGACAGGTCAACTGTTCCAACAAAATATGGTTTTCAACTCACTTGATCCTGATTTAATATTTGTCTGTAGGTCGTGCTCCGGGCTAACAAGGTGACTCGGATTTTCCCAGACTAGAAATCAATTAATGGTTTTCAGAAGAATAACATAAGATGAACAGGAATTTATTTAGAGGGTCTACCAGCTGTACATTCTCTATGGGAATCATAGCAAAGATAATTTTAGGCATAAATGAAATACAGAAGAACAAGCTTTATACGAATTTATTTCCAGTCCCTGCACTAAGATATGGACGAATAACGTTAATTCCATCGTTTAAGACGAATTTCAAATTCGGGTATTACATCTTTAAGAATTTTTTTTAAATTCCCAAGCATTCCCTCTTTAGTTCTTATCACTGAAGCCATATTTTGTCCCACTTCTGATAATACGAACTGCGATTTAAGCGAACTAATTTTGACGTCCTGTGAGATTGGTCGAGATTTGACAGTATTTTCACTAAAAATTTTCTTCTACAGTTAACGAAGATACATATACATGACTAGGAAGAATAATTTTCACAAGTAAAATTTCACACACGTCAATGTTAAATAATTTAAAAACTAATTTTTTACAGATGCTGCGTGTATCATTAACTCACATATTTTTTCAAAAAAAATTCCGGTGACTTAAAATTTAAAATGAATTATTGAAAAATTCACTACATTTTTAATAGAAATGTTCTTTTGCAGTTAACGAAGATAAATGACTATGCAGTATAAATTTCACATATTACATTTTATACACGTTAATTTTAAATAAATCAAAAACTACTTTTTACCCGATGCTGCGTGTATCAATCCCTAGATGGCGCTTTTTTAAATTCCAGTGACTTAAATTTTCAATGATATTGTGAAATTCACATTTCCTAGTTATTTACATGTGCAAACTTTTTCATTGAAAAATATTTAATTTTATACAAATGCTACAAATATGTACAAAAATTTCCATAGACAATGGATATCTTTGGTAGACCCTCTTAACTCATTTTTAAAGAGAACCTTTCGAGCTTCTTGAGAAATATGCAATCGGTGGAGAATGTGATGGCTAAAAGCATGGAACAGACCACTTCGTTCGCATCCTCCAATCTTGAAAATGCAACACAAAACAAAATGATTTTTTAAAAAAGCAATTCAATTCGTAGTAAAATGTATCAATGATCTGTAAATATCGTTTGGCTACGGCCCTACCAATGGCATATTGTAGTACATTCCGTAGATCATTCGTGGAAGCAGAGGGAATATCACATTCCGAAAACAGACCTAAGAGGGTGCGATGAATAAGGTTCGTTATCCACGCGTGCATAATCAAAATCCAATACAGTATTTTATAGAAAAAATGACTATGAAAGCATCCACGTGCTCATAAGCTCATACTGCAAACGTGTACAAACAAGAACCATGGGATGAAACCCCCCAAAAATCGATGTGGGGAGGTTCCAATCGCCAGCGGCTATATGTACTGACTTGTGAAGTGAACAACTGAACATACAGTGTTCATGTATTCCAAGACAGTTTTTAAATTTGGGAGTATTCAATGAAAACAATATCGTGAATTACAAAATTGGTGCCTCGCGGCCATATTGAATGGCCAAAAACACGTACATGTATATTCACTCCACGAATTTAGTCCTTTTTTCTTGTTTTCAAATTTCAGAACCACTTTAGACCAGTGTTTCTCAACCGCTGGTCCGCGAAAAAGTTCGGACCTACGATCGATTTCTGATTATTTTGAATAACGTTACTATAGAGTTTTCATTTTATGTGATTAGATTTTGAAACTAAAACCAAAAATAAAAACCACTATAAATAATCGTGGCACCCCCAGACCTGAAAAACTTGGAAAAGTGAGGGATGATCGATGACTTACGAGAAAAAGTCAGGGAAATTCAACGTATTAATGTTGTCGCAAACCAAAATTAGTTATTTTCCCTGTATAAAATTTTTAAACAGTTTCCGAGGACGAATTTTCAAATTTTTTGCACGTTTTCCTATAGTAAAACTTGCAAAATATTCACACTTATCGTAATACATATTTGCAAGACTTCCCACCTTTTCCAAGCTCAAATTTTTACAATTTTCAATTATTTTCGAGAACAGATTTGCATAACTTCCAATATTGTTCGAGGACAAAAGTTATCAAAACTTTCAAAATTTTTCTGAATTCAAATTTGTAAAATCCATTCTAGCATGGATGTCGGTGTCTTTGATTAATTAATCGAATTTTCTTTTTGCAAACACTTCGCAATTCACTCCATATGCGCAAAGTCTAAGCATGCAACATGCATTGTTGGAATGATATGAATGATAAGAAAAATAAGATCTGCGTCCAAAAAGTACATGAATATGAACTATATATGTACAGTATCTCGATCGTTGCGATTTGGCTCATTTGGGGTAATCTGTACATGTACAAACTTTTGCAGGGAACTGCAAAACAACATCGGAACAAAGTTTAAGCCTGATTCATTTACCGTCTTTCCGACGTATTGCTGCAGATCTTGTACAGGGTGCCTCGTAAACGCTTTCCAGGTTTCGCCAAAATTGCTGCGATATGCCATCTTCGATAAAGTAGAAGTACGATTTATAATCTCCGGGGAGTAATTAAAGGTGTTTGAAAAAAAAGTGTATTTCATGAACACGAAAGCATGCCTTCTTACATTATCCCAAATGAGGATGTGAGTATTTGTCGAGAAAGTGTGATTCAGGTGAAGGGTGGCGTATAAGTTAAAAAAATCGCAGAAATGATGGTACATATTTACAGCTGGAAAACATGTAATAAACGATTGATAATCTTTCTCTGGACATTGCACACTTCATTGCACTGTTTTTACAAACATGCATAATTATGCAATGATGCAATGCAATGGACCTTATGCAAAGTTATGTATGGGGCTACATCACGTGATCTTTTCATCGAATCAGCAACTAAAAGAACCTGCCTCGGCACTGCCTCCAGGTAATTTTCGCCAATGGAATGAATGAAATGTCACGTGATACTGCCGAAATCTGCATAAGGTCCATAAAATTCAATTCGGATTTTCCGAAATACGAAAGAAATATGGCTTGCCTAGCAAGTAGGCTACATTTTTTTTTTATAAAAAACATTAGATCAACTTTGAAAACAATACGTACGGGCATCTAGCTTCATTATAAAAGTTGGTTCAGGTACGATTATATCACATTTTCCACTAGTAACCGGGTTCTCATCAAGACCTACGAAATATTGCAGTTCTGGTGCCCTTTAGGCATCGTTTTCAAAAATCTTTCAATAAATTCGTTGAGATTCGAAGTATATGAATTAATCTACAGTAAGTCGCGGACCTTACCACGATTGGAGTGGACTTAAGTAATCAATTTCACTTTTCAGCTTCCCATAATTTGCTTCGCAGCCACCACCGACTTGACCCTCCTGTATAATATCCATTCGATATCTGTAAGAATATGGTCATGTTTGCATGCTTATCAAAATGGTAAGCAACTTTTGTAAAACAGCTGATATGATAGGGTCAATGAGATTGTCACACCATACTTTTAAGAAAAGGAAATTCGTTACAATACGATTTCCGATACAATGTTCTATCACTTTACCAAGGCGATGGACGGCTTTTTTCATACCAAACACTAATATTTTCGCTTGGAAAGACAACTTTCACTTAAATTTCACGCTAAAGTTGTCAATGTGACCGAATTCCATCTCAGAATAATGTCAGCAAAGAGGCAGTTTAATTATATCAGCAAGGTGAAAGTAACTTTTTTGGGGGGTTCCTCATGACAGTGAGCAAATACATTTGGAAAAAATATTCAACGAAACAATGTTTCGGATCATCGGAGAAACCAACTCGTACGTTAAGATAACACCAGATCTCACCTGATTGGATGTGGTAGATTTGCTATTGAAGAAAAATTGAAGAAAATGTCCCTTCCTCGACAAAACTGCAAATGCTCTGAACACTCCAACGAAGAGTCGACCTGAAAGAATGTCAAAATTAGAGACTATTAGAGTCCGTTCATTAAATGTTTATTAGCCTTCTAAAGAATAAATAGCAAAATATATACAGCGTGAATAAAAAGTCTCTCCCCCTCAAAATCAATAGAATGGGTGAAAATATGAAAAATTGAATATGGGGAACATATACATTAGTAACCATAGGGTGCAAAATGCAATGGTGCTCAAACCATTTGGTCACAAGGCCCATTTCAAGGGCCCTTAGGTCCTATGTCTTAAACGGTAATAGCAACAACGTCAATTAGAAAGTTGTAGGGCGTCGACAAATTAATTTAATGGTTCCATTTGCAAAACTTAATTATTGATCGCCACAAAACAAATGACTTCTACGCTTCTTGTATGTTTTCACCCATGCATAACACCGCTACATTGCAGGAAAGCTCTAGGACCTGGTTTTCTTAGGAATCGAGCTTTCCTGCAATATAGAGGTGTTATGCATGGTTGCAAACATAAAAGAAACCCGCAAGTAATTTGTTTCATGCCGATCGATAATTAAATGTTGCAAATGGAACCATTAAAATAATTTTTCGACGCCCTACAACTTTCTAATTGACGTTTTCTCTGTAGCTAATACCATTTAAGACATAGGACCTAATGGGCCTTGGGGCCAAATGGTTTGGGCACCATTGCATTCCGCCCCCTTTGGTTAGGCCCTACTATATGTTCCCCATATCCGATTTTTTAGATTTGCACCCATTCTGTTGATTTTAGGGGGGGGGGGAATTAAGAAGAGACTTCTTACTCACGCTGTATATAAAATAACATTCGTAAAAGTCATTTTTAATAGTTGTATACGTTACGGAGATCGTCAACCTGACTCGTTCAGCATTATTTGAACTACAACATACTCATTAGATAACACCATGCATATACATGTAAACTGCATGAGACATATGTCACTTGAAACACTACTGACTGAGCCATGGCAATGGGGTGATCTCAATATCATGTATAGCGCAATGTTTGCTTGCAATAAATTTTTTTAAAAAATATTCGAAAAAGAACAGCTCTCCGATATGGAACATATCGATATGTTTATATACGTTTGTATACCGATATATTTAATAATTTTGCAATTATAAGTATTGTAATGGCGTGTCATTACCAAATTTAACACTGGTTAATGTTAAGATGAATCCTTTAAATATTATTAAATATTTATTCATAACTGCGGGAAATCATACAGATACCTATTGCTGGGTTATGTGACAAATACACGTGGTGATTTAGGATCAAAAGTATGTTGATTTTATATGATAAGCAATAAACAAAGTGTAGGTGGGCTTCTGCACCCAAGAGGATAGTAAATAAGTAACTAACGGTACATGACTCGATCACTGAGTGTTGGGCGTTGCAATTCCAATTCTCGTATTAGCGAATTTCAGAAATGAGTATACATGTGCGACAATTAATTATTGCTGTTGGAAAATATTAAGTCTGCGAGTGCACAACTGCACATTTCAGGAATTGATAGCACATGAGTTGTAGTCATACCAATTTACTAATTATCACGTTGCATTATACGATACTGTGGCTCAATAAACTCAATCTACAAAGCAAACTAATTACTGTACATGCAATGAATTTTTACATATCTCGGGTTTCCATGTAAAAAAAACGTGGCGATTTGCCAATCGTCAAGTTAAGCCGGCCATACACGGGGAAAGTTATATCTGGAAACTTGGCAATTTTAGGCGTGTCCGAAAAGTCAAGCGCATGTTTCTGAGCATTTTACTAACCATGGCTTTTAAAAAGGAAAATTTCAAAGTGAAAGTAATTTGACTTCACTTATGTTTTTATAATTGACAAATTGAAACATTTCATTTCTCGTACTGTAATTCAAATTCTAAAAAAACAGAACTTTTTGAACATGCTGTATTTCCAGATATAAATTTCCTCGTGTATAACCAGCATTAGGAGTTGAAAGTAACAAATTTGCAGAAGAAAGCTTATACATAGGAAAATGACCAAAACACTACGTCATTTTTTGGTCATTTTTCAATAATGACGTCAAATGACCACTCTAAACCTAGCAGAAATTGTCATTTTTTGCCCAAAAATTGACCACTATAAAACGCGTCTTAAAATGACGCGCAGAATTGCATATTTTCATTGGGATGTAAGCGTTTAAATAGCTGTTATCGATAGAACATCATGGGGTCAAATAATCCCAATACGCGTAGAAATACGATAAAAATATCATAAATTGATTGCATAATTCATGCGTTTTGAACCAAGTTTGTGTCAACAAAACGGCAGCTTATAATTCACGAATATTTATGAAACTTGCGAAAATGCTCCGTTATATTGTTAGAAAATCATCTCCAAAAAATCACGATTCTATCTCAATTCTAACGTAGGCTATTAAAAAAAACTACAAACTTACCTAACTTCAGTGTTTTTCCATTGCTGACCACAGGACTGATGAAATTCATGTTTAGGTTAGCGATGTTTTGTCAATTTGATTTTGACACTTAGAATTGAAACAGAGTTCTAATTTTTGGCAGATTGCTTTGCACCATAGCATTGTTTGCAGTCACAAATTTGCATCATTTTACGACAAATAGAAATGTGAGAAAACTATCATCAATGTTTGCATAATTCACGCGTTTTGAACCACGTTTGTGTCAACAAAATGGCACCTTATAATTCACAAATATTTATGAAACTTACGAAAATGCTGTTATCTTGTTAGAAATTCACCTCCAAAAATGACGTCATATGAAGAATCATTTTGACGTCATTATATGATCATTTTTTCTTGGCACTTTTTGGTCATAATGACGTCATGTTTTGGTCATTTTGCCACGTTAGATAGAGTCCATATATTGTGAGTTTGCGTGTAATTCAATTGTACACTCAACGTTGCTTGAGTATCCAATGGAAAACTTGAGACTGCCTCATTTTATTGAGTGTTTTCATATTCGCATCCGCCACTAGCTGTAGGTGGCGCTTCTAGCCTTTGAAAATACTAGGTGAATCACAGTTCAAATTCATGAAAGGATATACAGTAAATATACCATGCATCTCAACATGAATCCATTTATAGCTCATTTTGCAAATGGAATCTGATAGAAAAAAATGCGGTAAGAATCCGCACATTTTTTGCTTTCTAAACAAGCCGCCAGGGGCAGATTCGATCGGTGGCGGATGAGGATAAGGAAAGATAGAAACATTGTTGCATAACTATGGCATTGTTAAGTTAATCTCAACCTAATTTAAAACAAATTTACTAAAAATATAACACAATTTCTTTTTTCGAGAGATTGGTTGGGTTTCAAGGGTTTGATATCAAATATCAAATTGGGTTCTCACCGAGTTTATATCGCACCCCGGCTTTAGAAGTGACACAACGCAAGGTTTTCCATTTTGAATTTCCATTTGAAACGACAATACTGTCATTTAGTCGAAACTATATGATAGGCTAACATGTGTCGTTTTGACTAAATATATGCTCAGTTTGCTCGACTTACTATACAGTCCTTAAACTAGAAATTGAAGATTTTGGAGTTGTGTCACTTCTGAAGCGGGGACTCGATATGTAGCAATTTTCATGGTTCCTGTTTTGGGATATTTTATTCGTAAAAAACAAAACAAAAGGTCAATCAGTATATCACAACCTCGAACGTCCCACTGACAAATTTGAACTTGGATGTTTATCAGCAACTGCTATAGAAAAGGGTGGAACAGTTACCAGAACGATAAAATTCCAACGTTACGTAATCTTATCACCTACAATGCCAACTTCAAAACCGTAAACTAGTTCACGAAAAATGACTGATAACGGTTGGTACAATGAAACATTTCCACGTGAATCCCATGACGGACCCACAATGAACTCCATAGAACGGGCTAGGGTGTGTGCGATCCAAATCTTCAACCATCACCAGAATCTTGAGCTCAGGGATCCCAAGTTCTACCTGAATAAAGGAGTCAACGAAGTGGCCCCAATCGGGGTCATCAGACCCAGCACCTCCGAAGCCTGCGTGTTCCTAAAACGATCGAACATTCCGGAAGGAACCAGCGGAATTCTGACTTATGACATCGATTATGTGAAAATGGGCAATGGGGAATCCGAGGTGATGGAGAGGAAAATCCACGGACACAAACTGGTGCTTTTGTGGTCAGTGCCACTCATTGGAAATAATACGCAGGCTCTTGGAATTCTAAGTGACGCTTTTGAACTGAAGACTGACGCAGCGCTTTATTTCAAATTGTTAAATTCCTCCGAGGGATGGTACATTCGAAAGAGTTCGGACGTGAACTTGAAATTCATACACGATGACATTTACGGACTCAAAGTAAACATAATGGCGACCATGTCGTCGACTGGCAAAGCCATTTGGACAGTAAATATTCGATAGAATTGTAACGCACATGAAGTGAACATTTTCGAAAAGGTCTGTGACAGAAACGCAGTTCTGATGAATTTACTTTTGAACAGAAAAACTATTAGCAATATTGAAAATGTTCGAGGATGAGGAGTTAATAAATTTTACTGTTGGTATTTTTAAACACTATCCGTGTCCGTCACTGTATATACATGCATAGATAGCGCTGCTAGAAATTCTAAATATTGATTTCAGTTTTTGGAGTTTCAAAACTGGCGCCAGAAATCACATATGCTTTGCTTTCGAAATGAGCCGCCAGGTGGAGTGTTGATCCATACATGTTAAGGAACTTTTTGACAATGCTTTCATTTGGACATAAATTTACATGATGTACATGTACTTTTCATTGTGAAATTCATCTTTCAAACAATAGAATTAGAAATTCTAGCATCCAGCAATTTTTTTTGTAACATAGAACTACATATGGGGCTGCATTGTACAGTAAGGGATCATCCATAAAGAACGTCCTGTATTTTTCCGGGTTTTTAGACGTTCCCCTCCCCCTGTCCGCCTTTGTCCTGTTTATGTAAACCTCCCCCCCCCCATGTCCCGTCCAATTTTGTAAACAGCTTGTTGATTACATATAAGAGCAATTTTTAATATGTTCTTTATCAATTTTGACATTGAAAATATTACCATTATAGTGAACCACAGACCTACAGAATATTATACAATTAATTTAAATGGATGAAATAAAATTGAATAAGGTAAACCACAGACCTACAGAATATTATAACTTAAGTAAAACAGACAAAACAAAATTAAGTCAGGTGAATTACCTACAAAGTTTCAAAATCTGATTTCAACCAATCATCCATACTTTTAATTGTTAACATGGTTGCTTTCGTCTGAGGTTTGGTTGCCTTAATACCTGCAGTAACAAGTGACCTCAATGATTTCCTCGTGTTCAAGAGAATGTTGAATTACTGATAAGTTTCAGAGAATTGTGCACGTGCATATGTTCAGTGACTGCTACTTTTGATGCAAAATACATATCCAGAATGTATATAATTTATCCAAAATATTACTGAGACAATGAACTAACAGTACAAATTCACAGCTTTCGATAAAACAAGGAATTTCTCCTAACCACCAAGTTTTAAAGGCCAAAATGAACTCTTCCTCCAAATACAGGGGCAGTGTTGTATTTAATATAGCTGATGCAGGCTATGTATATAAGTTGAAGAAATCAGGAAATCTACCTATAAATTGATTAGCAAGGAAAAAAAACCAATGCAATCAATTTACCATCTAAAACTGATAAGTATAGCTTTCGCTTTAATTGTTGTAATAATAATTAAACAAATGACGTAATCAGAATTTTAATGCCTGACGGCATAATCCTCATTTAACGAATTGCGTCCTTATCTTAATTATTAACAATTAAGTGACGTCATCATTAGAATTTCTATGACTGACGTCATCAGAATTTAAAAAATTCCATCATCATAAGATCTTTTTAATATCAATGGCGACATGATCTTAATTTAACAAATGACGTCATCAGAATTTCTATAACTGACGTCATCATCAGTATTTTCAAAATTCTGTCACCATAAGATTTTTTATGAATGACGTCATCGAAATTTTCAGGAATGCGGTCATCAAAATTTTAATTGATGACGTCATTCATTAAAAATTACATATTTTTTGGGCATTTTAACGAAAAAATTTTCCGACATTTAATCGGGAATTTTTAGGGAATCAATGCAAACTATAACATATAACTACTATAACTTCTATGGCCGCTATAACACTTTCATATTCCATATAATTTTTATTGCAACTACATGTACATTATAGGTTATTTGTTGCAATTTTAAAAAACTTTTTTTATTTAGACTGCATATTTACTGCCATCTACGAATAATTTATATTCTTAGATGTACAGTAAATAATGTTCTACAGTATCAGACTATCAGTCATTTTCGTAATAGAAGACGCTAATTCATGTTTATTATTCTGATTAGTTTTTACGTCTAAAGAAGAGAACACATGTTGATAAAAAATATAGACGTATGTGCAAACTGAACTGCAATTGGGAAAACTGAAATAGCCTAAGAATAAAATGTTAAATAAATTAATCGCTTTTTTGCAAGTAATTTTTCATTTTGTATTCATAATGTTCATGATATGACAAAAATCATCGAGTTGATTATTATAACAATAGAACCTTTTTAAATCTAAGATTATCTACAAGATAATTACCTTGTTACACTCAAGTACGAGCGTATGCACAAATGTATACGTTCACACCATTGGTTAAAACAAAAAATTGGATTAGATAGCCGAAGATGATCCATGCTATTATAGGAGTACGCAAGACTTATTTGCAGAGACATTCCAACGTCTCTTCTACACTTAAGATTTGAAAATGATCACCTTTCTGCAAAATTTTCTGCATGGACTAATTGGAAGACCTGCAAGAATTACTCAAAATGGAGAAGTGGGCGGACCACCAACAGTTAAGGAGAGAAAAAAAAGCACGTTTTCCATTCTGGACATGATATGGTATGGATTTTTTGGTAGGTTCATCGCACCGAGAATACCAGGGCGCATTGAAGAAGTTAAGCAACAGAACCAAGAAAGTCGTTCAATAACGCCCAAAATAAAAGGGCACCAGCACGGATTTCTCAAGAGAAAATGGCATCAATGGTTTGGGGCAGGACATGAGGCATCTAAGAAAGAAATTGACGTGGAAAACGTCCAAAGTCATTTACCAATGGCATTGGCTGACGAGCGAAAAACAGAAAAGCAATCCAAAGAATCACTAAATAAAAGTTTGCCTTTCGAAGAGTTAACAAGTATAGTTGTACAGAAAAATGAGACTTCTGAGCAAGATTTTCCCGAAGAAAAGTGTGGAAATGACGAGTGTAGTGACATCGAATCGGAATGTAACAGCTTAGATGAAGATGATAATTCCGATGACGATTTCGAAAGGATGAGTGTCTCACAGAGGGTTGCATATTATGAAAATATGGATCCATATACAGGTACAAAATAAATTACATTCTCGTGTAAGTATAGTTAGAAGCCAGGCAATGTCATTATTTCGTCATTAACAAAAAAAAAAAAAAAAAAAAACTATACAAGTTGGTTTAAAAGATTTTTCTATAGTCACTGTTCTAGAAAATATCTTTTCATTTTAATGTGGTCGACCTAGAAAGGCCTCGTTGGACGCGCAAAATGCAAATAAGATGAATTATCATGAAAAATCACTCGACATGCTGTTGGAAACTTCATACAAGCATGCTAATTCAAAACAAGTGTGGCACAATAATAGTTTTCCTTAACCTTTGTTGTTGCTATATTTAGCATTTTAATTTTAGAAGCCTGCGGTTGCATTATCCGGGGATTAACATGCAATATACATGTACAATATAATTGTATATACTGTATAGTATATATATATATGTATATATACGTATATACTGTACATACATGTACATGTATATTATATTTCATATAATTATGCAAATTAAAATCACTTGCAGTGTTGTTGCAGTTTTTTTAAAAAGCAGATTATTACCAAACAA
The DNA here is from genome assembly GCA_034697705.1 of Ommatoiulus sabulosus. Lineage (NCBI taxonomy): Eukaryota > Metazoa > Arthropoda > Diplopoda > Julida > Julidae > Ommatoiulus > Ommatoiulus sabulosus. Next base: position 12,059 of record JAQGAO010005265.1, read on the forward strand.
AATCAGGCTTACATACTTGATTTGCTCTTTTTTATAATTTCATAACACATTCGAATCAACTTCTATGTAGTTTTTAAAAAGACCAACATATACAACTTGTACTGTTATATACAGCAACCATTTAATTGTATTTTCGAAGTTCTTGACTACAACCACATGCATTAATTACCAGATTAACCCAGATTATACCAGATTTTTCCACAGTATCTGAAAAAACCATATACGATTCTAAATATTCTAAACAGGGCATCTACTGGCATCATGGTAAGCCTGAAAACGAGTGACCGAAACAAATTGCTTTAAGAAAAGGAACGTACATTAAAACATTCAATAATTTTTTTATTGATTATTTATTATCAATGCATTTATTATCTTGGCTGAAGTAGCCTTATGATAGAATATCTGCATAACAGATAAGAGGTCCATTGCCAACTTAGAAATTTCTGATAAGTACCTATGATCTTCGCCCGCCGAACCGCTAAAATGCAAAAGATACTGAAAATGATATTGATCTATTCCTCAAGTGGTTGGCGATTTTTTTTTTACAATTTTTGATATCCATAAAAACAATACGTTAATCAATAACCTAATACAAAGTGTAGTAGCATTCGATATAATGCCATAAAATGGTATTTAAATAATGATAACAGCTGCAATGAATGATAATACAAAAAAATTATTTAAATACTATAAAAAGCATAAAGTTAAGCAAAAGTGGCACAATGCTAAATTTTGCTAGAATTAGCTTGGTGACCTACCAAGCTCGTAAGTTACAAATATGCTAGAAAATTAAACATTATCACAATACTTCACAAAAAAAGAAATTCATCGATTTGTACGGTGTGTTAAACATTGCATTAGCATGCATTACATACAATTAAACGTTTTAATTTGGGTGTGGAATTAATAAATTAACTGGAAATTATAGCCAGATTTAATAAACAATATGCAAATGTTTTTGCGATGACAATTGTGTTTAAGTAAACTTGATATTTAATTTAATGAGTAGTGAAAATAACTCAGAATATTTTTGTTGTTGTTACAGGCGAATACAGCTCAAGTTCTTTTTCCCAATTAGAAAGAGACAAACTTTTACCGAAAGTCTACAAAGGGAAACTTGAAGAGATAAGTACACATATTAGAAAATGTCCTAATTACTAGCGTACATGTATATGCACATCTAATTGAAAGAGCCTATTTAAAGAAATTAGGAGAGGGGGATTCGAAATAAAACATTTTGAATCGATGAAAATGTAAACTACTAATTAAAAGCAGTATAATGCCACAAAATGATGAAGCATTCAGGGTTTAACACCTTTTCTACCATTATTGCACCTTGGAATGGAAACATTCAGGTACGATCTTGAATAAATCCTGAAATTTCAAGATCCACTGAAACGTCTCGGAAAATAAGCATGTTATGAAAATAAAATGTTTGGATACAAGTTGTTTGGCTAGAATGGGGTCACAAGATGTCGCTATCTGTTTAACATAGATGGCCCTGTTGTGGGTAAAGTCAAGGTCGTCATCATTTTCTTCAATGGAATTCCCTATTTGTTATTGCATATTCGAATGTTACATACTGTAAATTACCGTAGATACCGTAAATACGGAATTAAGCGCCGGACCCGCAATAGCCGCCTAACTCAATTAATCGCCGGGGAAGTTTCCCGAAATTTGCAAATAAGCGCCGGGGCTTCATTAAGCGCCCCCCGGCGGCTATTACAAGCAGGTTTCTCGTTCATTCAAATATTTTCCCACGGGAAATTCGCCAACGTG
>JAQGAO010005266.1:0-13833 GCA_034697705.1 Ommatoiulus sabulosus
GTTCTAAAAATTGAAAGTAAGCTGAAAAATTTCATTTTTTGAGGTAGTCTAGGATAATACCTAAGTACCGAATTTTAAATAAATGACGTACGCTATATGTATATAGTCAGAATTTAACATACATGTATGATGCCACCATCAGATTATTAATGATTGACGGCATCACCAGATTTTTTAATGAATGACGGAATCATCAGAATTTTAATGAACATCATCGTTAGAATATGTCTATCATTGATGTCATCATCAAAATTGTAATAAAATACGTCATTAATTAAAAATGTTCCAAAATGGAGCATTCAAAACTTTTTATGACTGTCGTCATCATGAAAATTATAATGAATGACGTCATTATTAGAATTTTAAATAAATGACATCATTATCAGCATGTTAAAGAATGACATAATCACCAGGATTTTAAAGAATGACGACATCATTCATTAAAAACGCCCTAAAATGGGATATTTTTGGGACATATGAAACTCCGTAATTACCCCCTTAAGTCGGAGAAAGACGTGATTCTACGTGGAAAATTACAATTTTTTTAAGTGAAACAAATAAAATTTAAAAAAAAACACAAAGTTCCCAATCCTTTGTTCAAAATTATAGAGCCAATGAATTTAAAAATTACCTTTGCATGAACATCTAGTATGTGACACTAATGTTACATCAGTATGATGTTACATGTGAGTACAAATACATGTACCAAGGGACTCAAATATACAAAATTACATAAACTATAATCTAAATCCAGTACGTGTATTTCGAAAGGTTGAGTAAGTCAATTAAAAATGTTACTGAACTCTGTCAATTAAGGTAATTCATTTTAAAAGCAACAAAAGAGTTTAAGACATATTAAATAGTGTGGTGCAACTGGCAAATGGAATAAATAAATATATATATTTCAGACATATTTTCGAGATGAATCAAGACATTGTACTACTGTTTCTGTATGTCCACATCTGGATAAAAACACGTTGGATTTCTTTGCTTTTTAGCCTTAACGCTTGATTTAAAGGGTGTACATGTCTCGTCTTCTAAGCTTGTCTGATAATAAAGTTAGCTGAGAAAAGTTTTTTGTCGGAAAAACACGAAACATTAGATCTCCATCTCTTAAATTGTGTCTACGTTGTACGACTCACACATTGGATCGGCTTTTTTAGGTGTGAGTTTGCTTTTTTCCTTGTTTACTTGAAAATATACTGTAAGTTTAATGTGGAGACCATATGGAAGTTATGTTTTTTACAGCTTTGGGCCTTCGTAACTAATTTCTAAACTCCGATTTTTTGTTATAGTTTTTCGACTGCTTTTCATTACTGGTATTAGAAATATCAGACTGGCGCACCCAAGTCTGAATAAAAATAAGCTTTTTAATCTGCAATGTCATAAGACGTTTATAGGTGTCTATTTATATTTGATGAACAAGGCAAATATTAGCCAACTATTGTAGTGGTCCATGAAAGGAATCCAATAAAGCTAAAGTCAATTTTTGCACCGAGTTACGAGCTAAAATTGCAGATTCCCTCTGTTTTACGAACATAATTACCTCATTCAGCTTGTGTTTTTTTAATGTTTTCTTCGGAGAAAAAGGTGGTATTTTCAATTGAGGACCTCTCTATTTTACGAACTCTTTTTAGTTTCTCTACTGATTCGTAAAAAGTGATGCATTTATTTTTGCACAGGCACTTTCTATTTTAAGAAATATGTTGGTGCCCCTGCAAGCTCGTAATAACGCGATTCAAATGTAATATGCAGTGACCATTTTTTAAAACAACTTTTGATTTGGTTTGATGTCTTTAATTAATAAAAAAATATTCATAATAAATAAGTCATGGATTTATCTCTGAATAGCAACTTTCTATTTTGCTAAATGTTAATGTCCCTGCAGGTTCGTAAAAATTCAATTTGGTTGTAACATGCTGCGACCATTTTGTTAAAACAATTGTAGTTAAGTTTAATATTTATTAGGAACGACTCAACGGGTAATAATAATGAACACTACATTAGTTAAAAAACAATATTAGTTGAACTAAATCATGCATATAGGTTTGCATAGAAAGTTTCAATTTTTTTACGAAATATTTTGATGTCCCTGCAAGTTCATAAAAACGCTTGTCGGTTATACCATGCTGCAACCATATTTCAAAACAATTTTTAATTAAATTTAATATCTATTCATTATTAAAAAAATATCAATTAAAATGTGTAGGCCTATTGCGTATATTTTTACACGGTGTATTTTAAAAATTAGGATTTCAGAAAAATACACGACTTTTCCCCCGCCACAATTAACTTTGCACGCATTACCTTACAAAGATAATTCTCTAAAAAATATATAATAATTGGCATAGGAATTTAATAGTGCGTTGTAATTGATCCAATGAAAAAACAGCATCGATCTTTCTTAAAAAATGAATAGCGTCTTTCAGAAAAGCTAATCTTCCGTCGATTGGGAGGTCTCATTAAAAACTAAAAAGTCGATAAGGTTCATCGAGGATTAGACCTAGGAGATAAATATTTCCTAGAGCTATTTTGAAAAAAAAATATACTCTTAGTACCTTACAATAAGAGGGAACATAAAGAATTCTTAATTAAATTCCACTCATTTGAACTCAGTTATTTAGGTTATTGATGTGTATTGTCTTCCTCAATTCGTGACGTATGCAAAAGACAGCTAACGGTCGATCACGTGAATTACTTATAGATCCAAAGAAGAATGAGACAAAAATCTATATATAGGATTTATAGCCAGTATAAACATAGCTCTTTCTTTAGCCTAATTTTCTGCCAGAAACGTATATCAAGAATGAATGCTAGGCTAAACACAATGATTGGTTTTGTGCAAAGAATAAGATCAATCTCGGGACTAGCAGGTTAAGCTTTGAAAATATATGCAGACAAGGGACAATAACAGATCAAACAACGAATTTGAGGAAGATCAAACAAAGGAATATTATTTTTTTTTGCAACGAGAATGTTTTAAAATTAAAGGTCGTCACATACGAGGCAATTTATATCCCGAAACGTCTTTCCAGATACATTATGGATTGATATTTCCACGTGTGTTGGGAAAATTTCCTTCTAAAATATGTATCCAGAATAGAAAATGATCCTATTCTGAGCAACTAATTTCTGGAATAAAACCCACTTAAGGCAATTTATATCCCGAAACTTGTTTTCAGATACATTAGGCCTATTGCTTGATATCACTACGTGTGTTGGGGAAAAATTAATTTGCAAATATATTTCCAGAAATAATTCCAGAATAGAATATGATCCTCTTTTGAGCTATGAATTCCTGGAAAGAAACACGATGCAATTTATATCCCAAAACTTGTTTATGAATATATATTATCACTTGATATTTTCCGTCATGTATATTTTACGTTACGTCATCTTTTTAGATTTTTCAACCTAAAGTCTAAATAAATTCAATTTTAAAATCTCAATTGTCTAAAAATTATTAATAATGGTTTTTAGTTCGTAAAATGGTTCGCCAACTCTTTAGAAATTTCTAACTAAATTAAAAATCTTAATTTTCTAAACATTTCGCCGTGTAGTTGGTAATAATGTATTTTACTTCATCTCTTTTATAAATTTCAGCATAAATGCAAAACAATTTTGATTATAGTCTCAATTTTCACAAAATGTTACCATTTAGTAAATAAAATGTTCCGTGAACTTTTAGAAATTTCAGCCACAATTCAAAATAATTTCAATCATAAAGTTTCAATTTTCTCAAAATTGTGCCTATTAGTTGGCAAAATGTTACGTTATCTCCTTTGAAATTTCAGCCTACATTCAAAATAATCGCAATTCTAAAATATACAATAAAGTATAAACAAGGTGTCGCGCAAACATCGACAAACTATAACTAGCCAACTGCACGTTTGTGGAAGCAAAATAAAATCCACATGGAGTGCGAGATAACCGAGCTAATAATTCGTATAAGGAATCACTTACACGGGCTATAACCCTCCCCATAAACGGGGAAAGAAAATTGCCTAATACCAAATACGACAATCGAACCTATAAATAGCTTTCAATATAAATGAGCTACACCATGGCCTTGTACGTACCGAGACGAAAATTTATGTCTCTAAGGGGTTGTGTACTAGCACCGCATTTGCCTCAGAAACCATTAAAAGATCACTCGTGTCATTTTGACAAATTCACCGAGATTATACATAAAGCACGAAAGACGAGCCAAAGAGACAACAAAAATTGTTGCACCTCTTAAGGTAACTATAAAAAGCATCAAACGAAAGAGCTACGATTGAATAATGTTGCCAAAAACCCAAGTTGTGACATCTACTGTTGTATTTTACAACACATTTCTATATCTGATGGCCATATATAAATTTTACTTTTTCTCCAGGCCTGACATGTACTACCGAAGGTTTATTCTTCATCAGGTTTGGGGGGATTTAGAAGAAGAGTAATGTAGAGTTAGATATGGTGAAACGACAGCACCAACATCCTGACATTCAGGCAGAACATTTGAAACTGACGTACCATTTTAGAAATGTCTGTAATCCACAAAACTTGGATTTTGACATTAAAAACATAACATTTAAAAGTTAATTTATGTCGAGTATCTTTTAAATCCGACAGCACTGAGTCTCGATTGCGATTTCAGGAAAAAAAGATGGTGTCGAAGTTGTCGTAATTCATAAATGAAATATTTGCAGTTAACATACACATTTTTTGCCGCCATCTTCTTTTTAAAATCGAATCTAAAAATCGAAATTGAAATTCAAAAAATGTGTAGATCGGAACATCCGAGATATTTCGTAATATCGTGCATATGCAAATTTTAAATATATTTTGATAAATAAAATTGAAAACCTTTTAAATTTTGCGATGTAAAAAATACATTTTCAAATATATGTTAAATAAATCAAACATAATATACATGTATATATATATTTGTGATGCGGTTAAATATATATTATCTTTAAACACATCATTTTACCAAACGTATCAAGGAACCTAAATTTAAATATATTATAGTTAATCACATTTTACCAAACTCATCAAGAAACCTGAATTTAAATATATCTTTAAAAACATATTTTATGATATAACTTTGTAAATATATTTTGCATAACAGAAATATGTTTTAAATGAATCTCGAGGTATTTTCATTTCAACATTGGTAAGCTTGAACAATTCGTTCGACCCATTATAAGTATATTTTGAAATATATTTCCTAAACAAAAACATTTCGTTTCCATGCGTAGAATCCCAAAAACTGTCGGACGTGGCGAGTGATTTCAACTGCAGCTCCATATCTGTCTGAGTTTTCTTTTCCTGTATGTCTTCCTTATTTAGAAAGGCAACAGGAAGAGTACGTAGTGTACAGAAATCGGAGCATTTTCCGAGGGTTATCATTGGCCTTCGTAATAATGGCAACCAATCATTTTGTCTGATGGCTGCTGAGTAAGTATAGACGTGTTAAAACCCATTTGAAGTTCATTCGTACATTGAGAACGACGATATATGACGTCTATAAAAGATCATTTCATAGATCTCCCTCTGGACATACGGCTATTTGGCATAGACATCATCTCTCTCTCTCCCTTCCAGCAATTTTAGGGTACATCGACTATGGTTGCTGAAGTTGGAAAACCGCCGTTAAGATATTTCCGCCCATCTACATAATCAAACAACTTTTTCCCGCGTTATTAGCGGGGCATTAAATAGCTTTTGGCAAAGGACTTCAATTAGACGTTGGCCAATCGCCGTCATCCTCAAAGATAACCGAACCCAATCTTGTTTTGCATGGAGATTGTGCGAAAACATCAATGGAATTCACTTCCGTTGAAACAGGAGAGGATAAAAAAACATCACTTTGCGTGTGATATAACATTTTATAGACTGTTATTACGTACGATTGTATTATCAAAAGTTTCTGGGAAACTTATATTCCAAACAACGATGTGTTGTGAAATTATAACATCGATCGATGGTCAATCATAATGAAATGCTACTGTTGAGAAAGACTTGGCATTTCGGATTGTACATCAATGAATAATTTATAAGAAAATGTGCAAAGTCAAGTTGAATTGAAAAATGGGAATAAAAATACAGTAGTTAATTAAGGTAGTTCTAAATTACAGATACCCCAGACTTGGAAAACCTGGAAAAGTCAGGAAACTGGAAAATGTCTGGAAAAGTCAACGAAGAATCGCTTTTTCTTTGAAAACGTCAGGGAAATTCAACGTAGTCGTGTTATCACGATCCAAAATTAATGCTTTTACGTGGTTAGCTGAGGACCTATATATTTGCAATTTTTTTAAATTTTCTCCGTACATATTTGCAGAATTATCCACGTTTTCCGAAGACAAATGTGCAAAATATGACACGTTTTACACAAATTTGCAAAATTTTCTATATTTTGCAAATACAAAAGTTTCACATTTTTTAAAAAAAATTCAAAAATGTTTTCTTATTTTCTAAATTTGTTCATGTTAATTTTGAATTTTTATATAATTGTCATTTGTCGATTTTGCAAAATCGAGGATAACATTGGCACATCTCAATTTCTGACATTGTCAATGGTCAGGGGAATTTTTTCAAGACCTGGAAAAGTCTGGGAAGTTGAAGATGAAATTTCTGGGGGAACCTTGTAAAAATACATTTCGACATACTCATAGTCCTACATTCGATATTGCATCGCGATTCTTGGTTAAATATATTCAACGATGAGCGTGTATTTCAAAACAATCAATGCAATTTGTTTAAATATAAATGTTTAAAAATAAAAATAGCACAACAAAAAATAAATTGTTATTATTTAAAACGATTTTGTTTTAAATGTAAGCTAAAATACATGTATATTCCCAGCTATACAGGTACTGTATGTGTACAGTGTAGATGCACGTATTATTTGTAATGTATGTACAGTAGGCCTACATGTAATTTATTATTAAGACAATAGACTACACATTGAAAACTTAGGTATAGTACTTCAAACAGTTTTATTAATTACTCATCGATGAAAATACTTTTTAGTTTTCATGGTGAATTATTTTGATAATAAAACTGGACGAGTTAAAGAAGAACCTTAAAATAACGTACCTTTTAAAAAATGTATGTTGTAATAAGAATTTATTTTCAGGTACAGTAGCATCTCGTTAGTCGAATCTCAAAGCACGTAAAACATTTGTTAGTTTAAACCGAAATTTGTATATTCAGAAGTCGGACCAGGACTGAAAATTGGTTCGTTCTAACATAAATTTGTATCAAACGATTTCGTCTCAATTAGTTTCCATTGTATCTAAAAACAATTTTTTTTTTCAGATAAGAGATTTTCTTTAAACCAATCGTTTGACTGAATGAAATAGCACGTAAAAGGTTACATCGTTTAGTTCTTTTTTTCCAATTTAAACATTATAAATGGTGCAGTTTCAATTTTATCTTCACTGGTCGTTTAGCTAGCATAGAAAATTCGGATGAATCGATGCTTAAATTTATTTCATATTGGTCAATTTTAAACCACTAACATGCGTTGGAAAACTCTAGAAAATGTGAGCGAGTTCCGTCAGGCTGAACAATATCAATAACACAAAAGCATGACAGGATAAATAGCAAAAACTGTCCAAACAGCATTTGAAACGCAAACTTGCCACACTTCGCTGCCACCGAAAAGTAAAATATATGTATTAAAACAAATGGTCGTATTGGAAAACGTGAAGTGTTTACATGTTTGAAAACATGACGCTTGAACAATGATTATTTTTTTTTCTTATTAAAGCATATTTTTTTATACATTTACTTTTTCAACACACCGTGACTAAAGCTGGTTACTCATGAATTGATTTTTATTTTTGAAAACAAAAATCCATTGTATTTCATACCGGAAACGAATGGCACTTGAAATTCCCGTCGGAAATGTCACTCGGCGAATTTTGCGGTGCTGATTTATTTTTCTCTTAAAAAATTAACAAAATAATTTTAGAAAAAAAATTGTCATCTTCAATTTTATTTCCTTTATTTAAAAAAGTGGCATTGAGGACAAACGTCAAATTCATCTTTACTCCTCACGATAGTTTGAACGCAAAAGACATGCACTACATGTTTTTCGAGCGTGTCTTGAGGCGAACGAGTGCAAACTGCAACCATGACTGCCATTAAATTTAATTCGTTGAGCTATTTGGTAAAATATGCAAAAATGTGCGCGTCTTCCATTCGCTTTAGCAAACCCTTCAATCTCATCTTTTTCCCACAGACGCTCATTAACCCCAAAACTCTACAGTGGAGAATTTCTTCTCCGATCTTGCTAATGTCACTTTAATGGACTTATTTATCAAACTTGGCAATTAGCATTTCTGCGAGCAACGCTCGTCCAATAATGAGTTTTTAATTTCCATTAATGCAACGGGAAGATAATGGAAAATATAAAAGGCGCCGACAAAACTAGGACACGATGGACACGATGACAGTTATCATTGATGATACATCCGTTCCGAAAAAAATTTCGGTAACACATCAACACCTTGAACCTAAATATCTAGATTTGTTTCGAGTTTCAAAGGTGATTACAGTGGAACGTCATTACAAAGATCTCGGTTTAAATGGAATTCTGATAATACGAACTCATTCTTAGTCCCTGCCCAAGGGTAGGCTATTTCATTCAAACTTCGGTGTTTTGTCCGACTTCTGAAAGATTTGATAATATGAACTACGGTTTAAGCAAACCAATGTTGACGTTTATCGAGATTCGTCGTAACAAGATTCGATTGCACTATCATACATGTAATGTTTATTTCTTCGTCTAAGCCAAATTCCGAATTCGGATATTACACAATTTCTACTAAAACGAATGAATTTGCGTGTTCACAACTTCGTTAAAACCAACTTTAGTCAATATGAAGAAAAAAAAAGATTCGTTATAACGGGGAATAAGTTGCAGCACTTTCCAATTCATATACATGGGGTAGGATTTTATCCAAATTTTGATGAAACTTTGGTTCTTAATGTTAAAGTCATGTTTCATCTGACTTCTGAAAGATCTGTTAATACGAATAATAATAATTGACGTTTCTTGAGATTTCTTCCTCCGAAAAGATGTAGGTTTACTGTATATCAAGTAGAAAAAAAGAATATACCAAAGTTGTTAAATGCAAGAAAGTGAAACAAACAAATGTTGACGTTTCTTGAGATTTCTTGAGATTTCTTCCTCTGAAAAGATGTTTACTGTATATCAAGTAGAAAAAAGAATATACGAAACTTTTTAAATGAAAGAAAGTGGAATTCGCCATTTTTTAAAGCTCCCATGAGAAAAAACAAAGCTCTATCGTGAATATTTTCTTAACAGCTAAAACTATAGACAAAGAAACATTAGGATAGAAGAAAAACACAGAAAATCACTTTAAACCGAAATCTATTTTGATTTGATTTTCGTCAGGTGTAACGTGCGCAACACTGCGACGATCAAGATATGTAGTCATATGACAATAAATAACATAATATAATATGTTTCACTAGCACAAGATGAAACAATGATGATGCAGTGGATTTAAAATTAGATTCCCTAAAAAAGCGTATTTCAAAAGTGCAAATACTGGCGCCATTTCGTTACATCATTCTTTAGTTGCACAGAAACCCTCACAAACGTAGACATATTATAAGTAACACCATACAACGCAGAATTAATTTTCATCGTCCATTTCTCTACAAGAATATTTTGTAAATACAGTAGATTGTCAGTTAAAAACGTACGGTAACAGTATACAATTTTAATCATGCTATTCTTACACTCTAAGAAATAAATTTAAGGTTCCTAAACTGTGACAAATACTTCACTTTTTTGTAAAGGTTTCCCATACAACCAGTAAGAGCGGGTTGCACCAACTTTGGTTAAAATTTGAGGTTTACTAGCCTTGGGTTAAAATTTTACTCAAGGTTAACCTTCGAGTTAGATGTTTGTGTTGCACTAATTAACTCTTGAAATCTTGATGAAATATCTTTAGGGTTATGGAACTCAGGTCAAACTTTGGCCAATGCTGCCACCTTGCGCATCCTGACTTCACCTGTCTGTGTGACCAGGTGGTGTAGCATGCGCAATTCCCCAGCCTACTGGTTGGGTTAACCTTTCTCTTTATTTTTTTCCCTAACCCTTGCTTGTGCAATGCAACGGTGGGTTAACCTAGAGTTATTCTAAACCTCTGTTGGTGCAACCGGCCCTAAAGGTACGGTCACAACTCACAACGCCATTGTTGGTGTAATGAGAAACCTTTAAAACTTTAAAGGTTTTAAGGAAATCTTTAAAGCCTTGTAAAGGTTCTCCATAACACCAGAAAAAAAGTGTAGCATTTGTGACAGTTTAAGCCCTTTATTTGCCAGTTTTCTTAGGGTTACATTGGACGAAACGCAATATAAAGCATAATTTAAAGACGATTTTTCTTAACACACGACGCATCATAGATGGCGCTAATTTTAAATTATTTAATACGATATGTTCTAATTGCATGCACATGATGCATCATAGATGGCGCATGTTTGCTATAGACTCGTCATGGCCGTAGCTCCTAAAGTTCATATCAATATTCAGCACAAATTTTCTTCCAAAAAAAAAAAAAAAAAAAAAAAAAAAAAAAAAAAAAAAAAAGCCCATTTAAGAACCGCCAGGATTATCAATTTTCCCCGAACGGTGAAAGTGCGTAAGGCGCCCTCGATGGCCAAAATCAATAGGGATATTAATGAAATTAACAGCGTTTTGTTTTCCCCCCAAAACTTCATGGATTACGTGGCCCCGTTGCAATAAACACGGATGATGGGCACTAGTAAAGCTACTTAATGAAAACGTGTTTCCAGCGTTAATTTCTAGCGCATGCGGCGAACGTGTTTTAATACCGGGGGCCATAAAGAGCTACGCGGAACGAGGGCCTCGTTTCGTGAAAAATTCCCTCAATTTCTGGCTCGGGTGCATATGTGGGCAGAAATTATCGAATAATTGCGAGCGAGGCATCGTGTTGACTAACAAAAAGATCAAAAAGTCACGGCGTTTCCCATAAAACCGAGCCATGGCAAAACCGCACGATGAGGTTCCTAGTCGTCGTAGGTTCGTACGTGAATTTGGGATAAAAACTGCCGAGACGTGTCCATTATCGAGCAGGATTCTAGCCGTTATAATCTCTTATTAGTTGCCTTGGATACGAAGGGCTTTTAAGAAATTTTCTCGGAGTCAAGGATAAAAGCTAAGGAAGGGCTTCGCTATTTTTCCCCCAGTTAAAGCGAGCGTGGGGGGATGGCAACATTTTATAAAAGAGTATTTCGGAGGCGAGGATTACTCGCTAAAGGCCCCCGCCAAGATTGCAGTTTTCGCAGTTATTGGGGCACGCGCATTGTTAACTAGCGTGATAAAAGTTGAATGTGATAACAAGTTGGCAAAAAGTAATGGAAATGTGACGTGTGCAGATTGGATGCGCGATGGAGCTATGCGCCTTAATACCCCCGGCCTGGATTTTTTGGGCAAATAATAAAATTCAGATCATGCAGCTTTTTATCACTCGCATTAGCCTTTTTTCGAGGTTGAAGTCGAGGAGGGAGGGAGGGAGGAAACGTACGAAATAAGTTTGCGGAGAAGCCAAACGGAATTTGAAAATGCTGTGTTTGTGGGGGAGGGGTGTAAGAGGTAAAAGAAGTTGGTCAAACATATAAAAAGAGCCAAACCTGCGAAATAAATTTTCCTGTTTTATATCGAATGAATATTTACATACATGAACATGTACAATGCATATACAAGAGTTGTTTTCAACGCAGACGGATGCACGTAGACTTTTGAAATAATTCAGGTGGTATATGATGGAGAAAAGATATCGAAGCATGGAGACATGTGCTGTCCTGCAATAACAGCGTAGAACTACATATATGAGGATGCGTAGTAAAAAATGACGTCATTCATTAAAATGATGATGACGACGTCCTCACCACCATTTTTCAATTGAAAGTATCAGAATTTCAAGAATTACGTCATGCATCAGAATTTTCATGATTCCCATTTTTTGGGACATTTAGTCGAACACCCGAAACTCGAAAACTGCCCCCCCTTAAGTCGAGGAAAGACGACGTAGTTCAACGTCAAAAATGAATAAAATTACCCATTTTACCATTTAAATTTTTTTAAAAATCATAACTAATTACCGACGTCTTCATAATTGACCATCCCAAAAAAAAACACCTAAAAACAGATTTTTTTTTGGGCTTTGTATTGTAAAGTTTTAGTCATCTCAAAGCGTCATTTCGCGCATTAACCCTTTCTTTTGTCGTTACTCGAGCCCAGTGTAAAAAAAGTGCAGAAATCCATTAGGCTTATTTATAATGCATCGAAAGAAAAGGCGACATTCTTGCCAGCACGGAATGAAACAAACTGAAGTAAAAGCCAAAAACTTAAAAAGTGCAATGACTAGATTTAAAAGCAATCACCCTTAATGCCGTAGCCGCTACATCATTAGCCCGAGCTTACGAAGAACATGATTTTTGAGAATTTATTATCATCATCTGTCAACGATGGCATTTCCTTTGCGCTTTTTGGTGGTTTAATACATCGCTCCATCGCAGCCATTAATTTCGGACGAGCTTTTTGTCTCATTTTTGCAGGAATGTGCCAAGTACCATGGAGCAAAACGACAGCCATTTTTCATCCAGGATTCAATTATTTTTTTCTTATTTCCTACGGTATCACGGAGGTCAAACTGAGTCGATGTCGAGCCTATAATTGAACTTTCAGATAAGATGATTTCATTTCCACAGCATATAAATATTTAAAGATGCGATTAGATAAAATTACTAAGAGTTGGGGTAACCGATCAAAGCAATGCGTGTAGATTTTAATGAACAAATGCGACTTTAGGTCACAGTGACTAACCCATGTAATTACCGTATTAATAAAATTATGCAAAACAACATTTAATTTTAATTTGTTCCTATAACACAATAACTTGCATTTAAAAAAAAATATGTCAATGCAATTCGATAGACTTCCATTACGAAATTATAGGCTTATATGTATATATATATATATATATATTTTTTAGGAAAAATTCCCAGTTTGTTGCTGGAAATCGTGCAAACTTCTTGGCAAATTGAAAGACATTCGCAATTTTTTTGAAAATATTCACAACATTTTCAAAAAATATTCGCAAGTTTTTTAAAGAAGAAATCCTAAATTTTTGAACAAATGTCGCACAAATATTATAAATTTAAATCGAAATTAGAATATTTTTTTTTTACTTTTTGGAACCTCCCTCCCTTGGCGCCCAGGTCACCCCAGCCCTATTAATTGCAATCCCGTCGTTACATTACTGCCATTGGGACAAGAAATATTTTTTTTATATCACGTGTAAAAAGATCTTTATAAAATTATGCATTTTCGAAATAATGCATAATATGCAAACCGCATTTGCAATAATACTTAAATACAATGTTATGATGCAAATTCATTTGTTAATACTGATATAAAATTAGTATTTGTATAAATATTATAGAATTTATTCGTTAAAGTTACAAATATAAAAAAAACTGGAACGTCATTAATGAGAATTTACTTAATACGAATTTCTGATAGTACGAACTCATTTCCAGTCCACGTCCTAGGGTATGAAGGAATAATGTTAACCCTTTTCTGCCCAAGTAGCTTTACAGAAATAAATCCAAAGAAATAACACCACTTTTAGTTTAGTTTAATAGCATAAAAAGTAAAAAAAAATTGAATTTCAAAAAAATTGCATTTATTTGTTATTTATTGATTTGGTATCTCCAGTAACCACTGGGAAATAACGGTGTCATTTTTTATAAAAGTCGACAAAACAAGTAGATCCATTTACA